>BMAV01017758.1:9919-133054 GCA_019973955.1 Trichonephila inaurata madagascariensis | reverse complement strand
ATATATATATATAATTTTATTATTATTATTCCTCTCCTTGAGACATTCATTATTGTTCTCTTTTCTTAGCTTCATTTTAATATATTATCAGGTTTTTCTTCCATGTGTTGTATTAGGCTTAACTTTTCAACTTGTTTTTTTCCCCCATATTATGTCTAAAGTTTCTGCTGTACGGAGATGGTTGGATCCATAAAGCATTATTGCTAACCCTAATTCGATGGCCTAATTCAGCGACAGCTTTAGAAATCATAATAGGTCTCCAGTTTAGTCCAAAGACTTTTTTGTATCTACATTTGCTGTGCCTGGTGAATTCCAATTTCTTCCTGCTTTAGCACTGTAGGTTCTAGTACTTCTTCACTTTTATTTTATATTACTATATACATATATTTAAATAAGAAAGAAAACGACGGTAAATTTAAACTGTTTTTAAAATTGACGCATCATTTTTGTTTTAGAACCTTAAAGTTGTCTTCACCAAATGAACGAGAGCCTTAACTAAACGCAAAACACATTTTCAGAGGGAAAATGTGTCTCAATTTCCATCAAAATGTACAACATTATAATTCATAGTCTGTGTATAATAGAGTGTTTTTAAAATTACAAAATATTCCATAAGCACTAATTTTTTTCATTTTAAAACAAAACAATAGCTCATTTAGCATTACGTTTTAGGAGAAAAATATGAAACACATTTTATATCAGAAAAAAATGGAACAACTCGGATGAAAATGAAGAGTATGATAAAATAGACTGTTCACTAAAGCAAGGGTTTCCATACTTTTTCGACTCACGAAACCCTTGAAAGTATAAGGTGTTTCCGGGAAACCACAGCTTCAAAAAAAAAAAAGCCTTAAAATGTACCTTAGAGTAACATTTAAAGTAGATCAACGTGTTATCGGTATTTCACGTAAAGCCAAATAAAACTATTTTTTTAATAAAAATGTTTAACGTGATAGTAATGTAGTTTATTCATTAATTCGTGCTCCAAGTGTCATCTACCATATTTAGTAAATGGGATATATGCTTGTATTTTTTACACAAATTTTCGAAATATAGGTATATTGAAGCTAAATGCAGTCGTACTTCATATCCTGCATTAATTTTCCCCTATATTTTGCTTCTGTTGCCCCATGCATTGAGAAATATTTTTAATTTAAATACTTTGTTCAGAATGGTAATAAGACCTTCTGCATATTCTGCAAATTTGCGACCTAAAATTTAGCAGTTGACTCTGCTTAAATTTAGACTTTAACTTCGAATCTATTGATATGTCAAAAAGTTGCTCCTTTTCCGTCTTCTGATTTATCCATTCATGTTTAAAGTACGTAAATTTTACAAAATTTAAGATTTTATTTTATCCGTAAAATGTTTATTTTTATAATCATTATAAACTTTATAACCAAACTGCCTTTCAAAATTCAATCCTTTATAAAAATTAAAATTTTACTTATAAGTTCTACACTTTGCTTAAGAAAATAGTGATCACTTATGCAACCCTTGTGAAAGTTCTAAAGAACCCGAGGGTTCCGCGGAACCCAGGTTGGTGACCTCTGCTCTATAGTATAGCTAAGCTAAAATATAATAATGATGTTTTGGGTCTTTTTTATCTAAAATAACACCGACAAAAAAACAAAACAAATAATAATAAAAGGATGTTTTTAAAACATGGGTTTTCTTACCAACTCCACACTTAACGGAACATAAGTCTAATTGTATTTATTCATAATTAGTTTTAATAATTTACTTTTACTAGGGGAATTTGGTGGTTTCAATACTCTAATGTTTCACGCTGTAAACACAATTAGAATTATGAGTAAAATTTCTTTTAAAAAAATTAGTTTTTTAGCCAGTTTTTATTAAATATAGTTAAATTATCGTATTACCATCCCAAACAATCATGTATAGAAAATTTCAGCTCAATTGAGCGCCTTAAAATGTGAGAAAAAAAGCTTAAAAATTTTAACGCAAGTCGTCAACATGGTCACCAAGTCACCAAATTTGGTCGCTAAAAATTATGCCAACGTAGCTATATCTGTAATTCTTTAAATAATTAATTATTGTTAATCATAGTTAAAATATCATTTTGTCATCCAAAATAAAAGTGAAAAGAAAATGAAAAAGGCATATATATATATATATAAATATATAATTTGGACCCAGACATAGTTACAATGTGAATAAAAGAAAATCTATCAATAAAAATATTCCTAATTCGGGTCCTATACTTTAACACTAAACGGAGAAAGCCTTAAAAAACTTACATTTGTGAAGCCATTTGATAATTTTATGCAAATCATCAATTTCATTTTCCTAAATGAAAAGCAAGAAATTGGTCACACATAACTGTAAAATATGGCTCGATAGTCCCGTATCCCCCTATATTTTGCTACATACACAACATTTTCACCTTTGATAAGCACGCTGTTGCATTTTTCTCTGACATCCAGAAACAAAACTCTTTTCTCCTTCTACGGTGAAAATAAATAATTCAAGATATATTCCCTCTCACACATTGTAATATGATTTTCTTCCGAAAGAAAAAGCTGCATTAAAAATCACTCCTCCTTTTCAATGTATTAATGTGGAAAATCCATAAAATAACACACATCTGAAGAAAAGCGTCTGCGTTCCCAATATCCAAAAATAACAATAACAAAGGAAAAAAAATCTGGGAATGCAATGGAAATTTCAATCATTCGGTAGAGACAGAATATACGGTGAATCCGTAATAAACACTTCAATTGATATTCTCCTCTATTGAACTGACTGGAAACGTATTACACGACGGACAAAAAGTCGTTACTATATAAAGTTCTAAGAAATGCAGAGAATGTCATTTTTGCCCCTCCTCTTCGCCGTCAAAACTACGTCTCTCCAATGAAAAATAATGTGGAACGTGCACTGCGTGTATTGCTCAATAAATGAAAGAAATACAGCAGAGAAGATGCGTTCGAAATTGGGAATTTCTTTTTTTTCCCTACTTTTTTCTCCTCTTCTTTCCCCTTCACCTTTTTCCTGTTTTCGAACGAGAATTGGAACGGTTCTTTTTTTTTGTATAATGAAAAGATAGATGGTATGTGGATGCGACTAAGAGTGTCATACTATCAGATAGTTATTACTTCACCGAAGAATGATGGTTTTCCAGCAGACGATTTTGAGAGTTCAGTTGATGAACAATTTTTTGGAAGTTATAATGTGGCAACGGTTGGAAACGATTCGAGAAAAGTTGTCCCATTGATGAAAAGTGGCAGATTGCTTTGAAACGGTTCGATCTGGATGAAGTAATTTTATTTTTTGAAAGAAATAGCGTCGGTGAGAGAGCTTTGAAAGAAGGAGTTATTCTATGCCAGCGAAATCTGTAATATTCCATGTACAATATCTTTTCTTTCTTTCTTTTTTTTTTCATAAAAGTATTAATATCCAACATTTAATTTCATTCAAGATCAGTCTTTATTGAAGATTTCCACATACTTCAGTATTAAATCATCAATAACTTTACAGTGAAAATCGGTTAACACGAAACAGAAGGGCTGAATTTTTTTTTAAGCCTCTCAGCCACAGCAACGTACACTCTACTTTTAAAGATCTTAGGTAGAGTCAGAGGCGTAAGGTAAAAAACCCACATTGCGGGGGGCAAGGCTAAGGGTCCAAGGCCTGACCGTCACCAAGTATACGTTTTTAAATCAATTTATAAAATATTAAAGGCAAAAGAAACCTGATCTTGCAGAGAGGGGGCTAATATTCTCCGTTACGCCCCTGGGTGGGACCTACATTTTTGTAGGGGCCCGGGACCTCAAGAAGTCTTAAGATATTCCTATACCTAGACTTCAAATTTCATTCCCTCAGATTTTCATCTATTTGGACAGCTCAAGAAAGCTTTGATACATCGTCAATATGCTTGAAACATGGAGGTTCGGGATCCGATGCAAAATTGGCTGCACGGCCAATTGAAAACCTTCTACCAGGAAGACATCGTGGGCGCGATTCAGTTTGTAGGAGTCCTGATGTCAAGTAGGCAAGCCAGTAACGACATTCCATTCTGTTCGAACACGTCGCTGTACACGCGTGATTGATTTAAATTCCGTGAACCAAAGTACGCACTGCACCTTTTGCTGTGGAGTCCACATTTTTATTAATGAAGTCAGTGTAACAATTTTATCGAATAATGCACCCTCGTGCGGCCGATCGGACTATACCCAAAAAATCTCGGAGAAATTTCCAGTCCCCGGATGAACAATTTACTACAATCTGATGGATAGTTCCGTCGCCATAACTTTTAGATACTTTAAGCCCGGACACCCTATATATCAGGGGTGGCGAACCTTTATGGATCAATGTGCCTTTTTTTCTAAAGAAGTGTTAAGTGAGGTATAAACGTGCCGTCAAATAACTTTGGGAAAATAATAAAACTAAATACTATTAACACAAAACTCTATTTACTACGAAAAAATACCTTTTGCAGTGTATAGTTATTAATGTTTTAGTTATACTTGTAATTCAAATTAAAGTAACACATTAGTGTGACTTCTGTTGTTGTAGATTGGATGACAAATAACTAATATTAGGATTGTAAAATGTTACTTTTTGCTGAATTTGAGTCATCTTCCAAATGGTTTCTAAGCAATTAATTATTTTTGTTGTGGTCCACTCTTTTTGACAAGAAGGTTGGGTGTCGTCCACGTCACTTGTTCATGGTTCAAAATTACGTGGTCCGTTGCCAAAAGCCCTCGTGCAGCTGAACAGTGCGACGTTAATATTCAATCAATCTTGACAAGAAGGTTTGTGATTTGTTTCAAAATACCGTTTTGCAGACGATGTTCTGCAAACCACTATTCCAGAACATAAAACACACACCGCTTTGTCGCCTTTATTAATAATGCCATGTTTCTCAGTCCACCCAATTTGAAATTCTCTGTTACACTTACTATCTTGCATTTTTTGTTCTTTTGCTGAACAAGTCATGTTAAATAACAGTTAAAAAGCGTAAATATAACACAGACAAAGTACAGCTGTGTCAATGAAATTGGCTATGCTATGCGTAGACAAACTTTACACCATAAGCAATTGTAGTCTACGACGAACTAAGGCAAGACAATAACAAACGAGTGTACTCCCCACCGCCCCGCGACCGATCACTCGCGTTTGTTCGTAATACTACTTCATAGTAAACTTTGAAATAAAATACAAAACAATTTGATCACTGGCGTACCATCAATGGCACGCGTGCCACTGGTTCGTCATCCCTGCTATATATTATGCAACTAATAATAAAACACAAGCTTTTAATTATATTCAATTTGTTAACCGATTACTCAGAAAACCATAGATTTCCATCTATAAAATTTAAATATCTATAAATTTAATTGAAGTAACTGTTCTGAGATAAATTATAACTGTAAAAGAGGTTATTCTTTTCAGGTACTTTTGTTTTTCAACAGCAGTATCTAAAAATATTTCGTAATATTGAAAAAGCTTTCGAAACAGATGGCAAGAGATATTGATTCACATTTTTCTATATACCTTTTTTTGAAAACAAAAAAGTAAGTAAAATAAATGCAATATACATCACTTGAGTGAAATTTTATTTTTTCACCCTTTCTCACATTTTCCACTTTTCTGTTTCTCCTTTGTACCAACACAAACGTATTTTTTTTTCTTTTTCGAAGCGCATATATCGTTACGTCATCTGTCTGTAAAAAAAAAGTGCGAGAAAGAAGAAAGGAAGAAAAAAATAAGGCGCGAAATATTTCTCGAGCTCTGATTTTTAGAAAAGTGACGAAACAAAAACAGTTTCCTCGAAGAAATAAATAACATTTCTTTCCTAGAGTTAGTAGCATTTTACTGGAAAAACAAGAAATAAAATATCGTTTTCTACAAAGCCGACGAATCTTTTTTTTTCTTCTCCCGCGAGGGTTTATTTACTTATTTTTTTACCACCCCTTCCACCCTTACCGCAGTTGTCTTCAAACTGTGTTTCACGGAACCCTGTGAATATGAAATCCACGAGTGACAATAAAATTTTAAAAGAAAATTTTAAATGTGTATGTAAAATGGATTCACGTTCACTAGGAAGTTAAATCACAAGTATCTAAAGCTCACCTCAATCATTAAAACTGAAAATTTCATTTATTCATAATAACTTTGTTTTGTAATGCTTTTTTTAAACTTTTATTTTAGAGTAATAAAAGAATATTAAATCGTATTTAAATTAGAAAAAAAATGTTAAAATTCTCATATCTATTATCTACTAGATTGCACATGTTCTATTGTTTACCATCCCGGGTTCCACGAAATAATTTTATACTCGTTGGTACAATGTTTCCCAAAATTAAATAGTTTTCGAATGGGAAACGCACCTTTTTTTTAAGTTGCGGGGGAAATACCTATAACGAAGGAGAGGGAACAATTTATGGACAAATGAAGAGATTCGATGTTAAAATCTGAATTTCAGCAAGAGCAGCTCCTAAAGTTTAAGTTTCAAATTCATACAAAACTCACACGATTTCTCTTTTAATTATATAAACATTTTTATACCACTCAGAACAACGTATTTAAGTTAAGAATATTTCACAATGTGGGTGGCTACAGCAAATTAAACTCATAATATGAAATACCACTGCAGATAGTTTCAATAGACCTAGACTTCGAAAGTTTATGCAAACAAATGAATCACGAGTGCAGGGGACTGGAGAAATTTCCCTCCCCTCCAGTTCAATGGCAAAACTGTGGAGGTGGAGATAGTTGGTGTCGCCATCTATCGTGTCTTCGGGGAATTTTGCCTAGCTAATTCGTACTGTCGCCTATATGGTGCTCAAGGCCTAGGCCAATGATAGGTCTAGCCCCTTGCCACGATGAATTTCACAACACATATATCTCACAACACATATATCCCACAACACATATATCCCACTTACACACAACACAGCACATATATCCCACTTACTAAATGTAATGTATGGTGTGAAGTTTGAGGTAAATAAAGATAACGTGATATTGATTAATTTAAATATTTAATTTATATGCGCGTCACAGCTATTAATTACAGTAAATACATTGAAGTTATTAAACATATCGTTGAGATCATTAGTGTTCATATCATGTTGTTTACGAGGGAGGAGGGGTCACGTCCAGTCTCTCCTAAAGTTTCCAACCATCTCTCTCTCTGTGCCCTCTCTAGGGCAGCGTTTCTCAAACTGTGGGGTGTGCCCCCTTTGGGGGGGGTGATAACTGTACGAGGGGGGCGCGAGCATATTGAAAAGTCGAAAACAAAAAGTTATTTAAAAAATTATTAATTTACTGAAAGTAAACAAACAAAATGCTTTCTGATATAATAAAATATAAAATACACATTTACACTGATATAATACACATATAAATGTGTATCAGTACAGTACAACGTATATTTTATTATTAATTTAACAATACTAAGTTAACAACATGTTTGATAAATATCATTTACACCATGGGCTTGTATTAACACTTATCTTGATAATTTGTACAGTTTATAATTAGCTCCTTAACTGCCGATTAAAAGTTACGCGATTCGCTCCCCAATGCCACCGTTTTCCACCTAGACGAGCGTATTTTGATGTTTTTTTTTTGAGAGGGAGGAAGAGGGGAAAAGAAATGAATAAGCAAATTTTCTGAAATAAGTAAATTCTTCGCAAACACTGTCAATGTCCTTTTATTGCATTCCAAAGCCTTCGGAATAATTTTATGGATAGCACTGCACAAAAAAGATCGTACTTCGAAAAGACATATATATACGTCCAGAAAATTACTGCTTTGGCTGAGCTAGACGTTTACATACGTCGGTGGCACATAAGAGGTTAAAGTCGTATTGTAGCTTTAGTGTCAAAATGTAATATTATTGAATTCAATACATTGTTATTGTATGGAGGGGAGGGCGATGAAAAAGATGATTGAATAGTGGGCCGCATATATTGAAACTTTGAGAAGCACTGCTCTAGGGTTTTCGGGACGATAGGAGTCGGCGTCTTTATCCTCCAGATACATCCGGTTCGTGGGCGAAGTAGGGGGATTCCTCGTGGTGTCAAAGGTTGCCGAGGGATGCCCAAAACAAGATCACGCAATATTTTAAGGGTGCACGTGTTCATTGAACGTGGTGATCATATCCACAAAAAGAAGCCGATTTACAGATGCGTGACGAGAATCGTCACAATGGGTAGAGGTGGCACTTGGGTCACAAATTAAAATGATTAATGAGTAAATTACATTAAAAAAATTAGACAAACATTTTAAACAACGAATACAATGATGTTTGATTGTCTTTACATGTTGTTGTTAATGCTAATGCCACCTGTCTGACGTAGTCAGATCGAGGCCCACGAAATTCATCATGGCAAAGGGCTAGATGTACGCCTGTCGTTGGCCGTAGCCTTGAGCACCATACAGGTGACAATACCATTTAGCTCGGTTCCACCCAATTTTGAGGGAGAATACCCTGGAGGAGGGTTAGGGATCTCTCATCCCCTGCTACCAACCTCACGAGAGGCGTCTCGACGGCTGTTTAGAGTACCAACATGCCGCGAAGGCATTATACATTTACAAACACCCATGTCTTCTCTCTGAAGAAGGGTCCAGGGTTTCCCACCTCTCATCCCCTACCAGCTTTACGAGAGGACTTGCGGCTCGACGGCTGTTTTAGGGCAGTGCTCCGCAACCTTTTTATCGCCACGAACCGGTCAACGTTTGTTAATTTTACCGCGGCCCTCTGAGGGGGAGAATGTTGATTGTTTATATTTTAGACTGTTTTGATTTAATAGTTTTAATTTAATTTTTTGTATTTAATCGTGACTTTTGAATAAAATATAGCTACACCAAAAAAGGAATATCAAGTGATTTAACAAGGAATATTAAATGATTTTCATAAAAAGTACCCCAAACCTAAGAAAAATATACCACAGTAAACAAAAGAGAAATAATTTAATGTTTCTTGTGCGGACCGGTAGTATTTAATCCACGGTCCGGTACCGGTCCGCGGAACACTGTTTTAGAGTAATTTCTAACTATGGGTATGTTTTGTGCAGTTGCTTATTATAAAATTTCCAAAAGATAAGTGCAAAAAATTTGTATTTTGTTTGTTCACCGATATAACGAATTAACTTCGATTTAACGCACAAAATGTTCAGTCCCGATAGAGTCGTTAAATCGGAGTCAGACTGTATTTTTTTTTTTTTTTTTTTATTTCCCCTACCCTTATCGTATCATCCGTTTCTTTTACCGTAAGCTTCTAACATCGAAAACAAAACATTTTCTTTTAACAATTTATTATTTCGATTACACTTCGTTTTAAACACTGTTGCCAGATATCATCCGCTAATCTCATGATTAAAAAAAAATGACTAGGCTTCCAGTTTCAAAACATCTGCCACCGAAACTTATGACGATCAGGTGTGAATAGTAATTACGATAAAAGGCTTTAAAATACACGAACCATTTGTTCTCAAAACACACTGAGTGCATTAACTATCCCTTTGAGGTTAAAAGAAACATTTATCGATCATGGCGACACGATTTCTTATTTGTTACGGTCTTTACCAATAAAAGCGAAAAAGGCTTTTAAAAGTCTTCATTATTTGGAAAATGTTTTAAATAACTAATGGCATCGTTTGTTCTTAATCGGTAATTTTATTTTGTTCTTGGTGGAATGCAATTGCCGCCAAAAGATTTTGTGAAAGTAATTTTCGATTAATTTATTTATTCGCACATTCGAAAAGCAATCGTAAGGGGTTTATTCTTCTCATTCGAGAATTCCGAAAATATCCCCAGCCTTGAAGTATTTATTGATGCCACCGTCTCTCAACAAATGACTCTCATAGAAATTACCCATTCAGAAAATGCTTTAATGAAATGTTTTGAGAGATATACTCGTATCGTTGTAAAAATTTATCTCCCGGGATAATTTAATTTATTGAAATAAGTAAAGCAAAAAGTGATTTTTAAAGAAATATCTGCTATCTTTCCTGCAAACATCGAGGGATTGTGGAACCTTTGATATGATAATAAACGGAACAAATTTCCCGTGTAATTACTTTTTAGAACATTGAATAATGATTCAAGCATTTAGCTGGCAAGTTAAACTAAGGGAAATTGCATTAATAGGAATATTTTTGGGATAAAATATTTTGCTATAATCATTATTCATGCACTTCGAGATTCAGAAAGAGTTGTTAATTAATAAATATATTGGTAAATAAATGAATTTTATGAACTCGCCAAAAAATCTGTGTTTTTTCACACAAGTTTTCTCCCTCTGAATAAAAAAAGTTTTTCGGGATGCTGTAATAAATTTATTTATACATAAGATATAGTTAGTAAAAATGGGTCATAAGAAGTTGAATTTAACTGCCAAGAGAAATTTGCCTAGGGGTCCACCTCTACCTTCCAACGTTTTCTCAAAAATTCCACTTTCGACATAGATCGTGATGTTATAAATTTCTCCAGTAATTTCCAGAAGAGTCCATATCGTCGCCATGTTGCCAAAAATGGTCATCTAGTAGCCAAATTTGGTCTCCAAAAATGATGCCAACTTAGAACCACATAATATAGGGTATAAGGGAAGGTTCTGTTGTTTCCGAACCGGTGCATTTTTATGCGTTGTCGCTCCTTAGCAAGAATTCAGATCCGAATAAAACTAGTTTCAACAGTTAAGACTAGTTTATACTATTGATGATTTATACACATCTTTTCGCAGTTTAGTTAGTTTCTTAAACTTGTAAGACTATCAACGTCAATAGAAAGAGTGCACTTAAGGCATTGTATGTTGTTTGAGTTTCAAAAAGGGAATAACACGAGGGAATCAAAAAGAAACTTGTGTGACGAGTTTGAAGAGGAAGTAATAACAGCTCGAACATGCCAAAGCTGCTTTGTGAAATTTCGTTTGGGTGATTTTTCTTTTAAGGATGAACCCAGATCAGGAAGGCCATCAGATGACAGTGATGCAGTGTTACGCAAAATGATCAGAACAAATCCCACGTTAAGTTCCATAGAAACAGGCTTCAAGCTTGGAATTCATCAGATTACTGCTTTGGATTACATTAAAAGGTTTGGTTTCGTGTCCAAACTTTTTGTTTAGGTGCCACACGAATCAAGCGAAAACATTTATAACGGACCGAATGTTGATATGTTCTTCAAAGTCTTGCTGGTCACAAAAGGAAACCGTTTTTGGACCACTTGGTGACTGGAGATGAAAAGTGGACAGTGTGCAAACACGTGATTAGAAAAAAAGGCATATGTTTACAAAGGAGAGACACCACCATACACATCCAAAGCTGGAGTGCATCAGAAAAAGGTTATGTTGTGTTTAGGGATTGCAATACCGGTATACCGAATACCGGTATTTTGAGCCATTTGTACAATTTTGTAATACCGGTATTCACAAGTTTAATTATCGGTTTTTCGGTATTTACTAGAACTCTTTTAAAATTGTCTCCATTATATGATCAGGGATTGCTAACATAGCAAAATAGTATACGTTTTTGTTTGTGTGTCTCCCTAACCGACGAAATTAATTAGACAGTGGATATAGTTGCACCGTACAATCAAGAGAATTGATAAAATATGATGATCTTCCAAGGAGGCGGGCCAAAAGTATCCTACCACAGCACAAAGCGATACTGCACACGCGCAGGATTCGTAGTCTGATATTCGTATCTGTGAAAACAAGGTTGTGGTTGTGAACAAAGTGCATAATATTTCGATATTTTTAAAATTATTGAGTTTGTTATTCACATTGTATTTGTATATGATTCTTAGGGTTCAAAATATTTTTCAGATTTATTATATATATGCTCATAAATAATAACCCATAATAATGAATAAGAATAACTTTAAAGAAAATAAAGTCCACCATTTTGGTATCATGCTCCAATATGCCGCACAACATATCTTTTGATTTTGTCGATTTTCGGGAACAAAAACAATACAAAATTAATTATTGCATAAATAATTAGCATTAATTAATAAAATTAATTATTAATAACAAATACACATAATTAAATTTTACGTAATATATAGATAGGATTATAACCAATCCAAAAAAAACCAAGGGCTATGGGGAGGGGGAGGGCTCCGAACGCCCAGGACACCCCCCTTGTATGCGCCACTGTTCGTATGTATCCCAGTATGAAACACGACAACAACAACAAGCTAGAATTTGACCCCTTAAAATGTAAGAGAAGTTCAATTTTAATCTTTAGAAAATAAAATGACTTTTTTTTATATGTAATAATACATTTAAAATTTAACAGCTATCCCATGCATCCCTAAGGCTAAGACCGGTAATAGAAAAGTGTTAGATTCAATAAGCTAAGAAAAATATGGTGATTCATCCCCATGAAAATCATAGTTGAATGAATCCTCATTTCAAATTCGTACACATGCAGCTAATAAAATGCATATACTTGTGTGGCGATGAAGTTCAATTTCCATACATACGGACTTCGAATATTACTGTCCCAACAAGTTCCCCATCAAATTTCGGGAGTGATTCCCTCTTTCCAATTCACTAAATTACAAGTGAAAACTCAATTTTCCAGTCCATTCCATAGACTAACATCTCCCAATCTCCAGATATTCCCGTTTTTAATATCTTAGGCGATCCAATTATTCCCACATAATTAGCTCCTCTCTTTTCCGGAAAGAGCCCTTTCCAATATAATAAATACCATTAAAACCCTCTCCCAATATCTCCGGGAAAGCTCCGAAAATTAATACTTGTGCAAATTTATGCTAATACCGCAAACTCACCCTCGATGTCAATCAAACTCTGACAGCGGAATGAAATTGAATGATTGAATGCTTCAATTAAACCCCTCCCCCCTTAGCGGTTGATCCAGTGCAGAGATAAACCAGAGGGTGGATAGGGATTTAGAAATGCCGTCACCATAAAGCGGACGGCTTATCTAAATGCAAACATTGGAAGAGTGGAGCAGAAGGAAGGGGGGGGGGCATATATGTGACGTCACTCCACCAGCTGAGGTGTCCAATTTATGGGCAGGCGAGGGAGATATCCGCTTTGCAGTTTGTGCTGCCTGAGACAGCTGTGGGATCTGATATCAAGGGATTTCTGACCGTTCCTCTGTACACACAGCGAGAGGGTGGTCGGCCCCAGACAGGTTTATGCTCCACGATCTTCCTTTTTTATTTATTTATTTAAAGCGGAAATGGCCGCAGACGTAATTGGATGGAAATTTTATACATGAGTGCAAAAGTAACAAGCGTGCCATCAAGTCGTAAACTGTTTTTTTTTTCCTGCGATGGTATGAGGTTTGAATTTGCACAGGGCCTCCCTTCCGGGATGGCTACGGTTGCAAGATGATATGGTGTTTAAGGGGAATATATTTTTGGGAGATTTTTTTTTTGTTGTTATCATTGATGTTGGTGGCGTGGTAAAAGATATAGAATGGCGACGTGATAAGAATTTCGATCGTAGAAAAACTTCACAGAAAATTTGTAGCTCTCATGAATTATTAATTCTGTCGAATTCTCTACCTGGAATCTGGAAAATATTCTGAACTAAGCGCTAACTGAACCGGTGTGTATATGTGTGTATATATATAGTATATGAAGAGAGAGAAAAAAAAGCTATACAATACCTGTACAATAATACGTGCAAGACAGATATAATGTGCTTTTAATATTAAATACAATAAAAATAAACTCATAGCATGCATTTTATGTATTATTTTTTAAACCCATTTAATTGAAAACATTGTTGCAACTCTGACTTACAACTCTCGTTAGTTAAAAAACTCGATGAAAAATCCAATCGAATATCTGTATAATCTATGAGGTGTTAAAAGCATCATTATATTCCTCTTCTTTTAATATTTACCTCCAGATAGATGGTGGAATTCTACTGGATATTCCCACCCATACTACGACAGTTTCGTTTTCTAAAAATATCATGTTAAGCAAATTTAGACAGTTAAATAAGATTGAAAACATGCTTAAATTTTAGAAGTTAGAGAATATACCCCATTTTCATTTTATATATTCGGTAAGTGCAAAATTTCTACCCATTTTTATCTATAAAGAAGAGCAAATAAACACAAAAGGAACATATGCTATGATTGTGCATAATCCCCATTGCTATCTATGATCTCTTGTCATCCTTCTGAAAGGAGATGAATCCCACGGCGGTAAAATTCCGGCGGTTCCGAGTTAAAAAAAAAGTCTTGGATGGCAGTTTTCACAGCATCAAGATCATCAAAGATTTTCTGACTGAAGGAATTGTTCAACGCATGAAATAGAGGATAGTCAGTTGGTGCCAAGTCAGAAGAATAAGAAGTGTGGGGTAAAATCTCCCAACTAAAACACATTAACTTTTAGCGACTGATGTGCCACCTTCATGTAGCCAGGCGTTAACGTGATGAAGGATAACACCGCTACGATTGATGAGACCTAGCCGTTTTGTTACCAAACTTGAATGCACCCTGTCTAACTGCAGACAGTAGAAGGCAGCATTGATGGTTTGGTTGAGTGGCAGGACTTCCCAGTGAATGTACTTTCCACCACGCACTCAATAATACCTTTTTGGGAAGAAGTTCAGCTTTCGAAGTCGATGCAGGTGGATTAGAAGTGACCCAGTCCACGTTTTTTACGTTCGGTACAAAACCACTTCATCTGCTGCCACAATTCGGTAAAGAAGGGGAATTTTTGCCCGGAAACCCCGGGTCCAGGCCCCCGTTCGACCCTTTCTTTGCTTCGTTATTGCAACTCAACAATCAGCTTCTCTAAAAAAAAAACCCAAAACGTCCCCGACCGTTTGTCCGGTGAACGTTAAAAAGTCTTCTAATTTTTTCCCGGTTGAGTTCGGGTTGATCTTTATGTCTTTAGCAGCGTCTGTCTCCTTCCTTATATTTACGCAACCATAGACGACTTGTGCTTTCGTCAATTGTATCATACCCATAAACGTGCAAACATTGTGACATGCTGCGGCTGCCGTATTCTTTTTGTGGAACTCGTATAGCAAACAATCTCATATGCTCCGCTTTGCTTTCCATGTTACCCCCTCTGAGATTTTTTAGCTAATTAACTATGCGAAACACAAAGCATTTATATGTTAAACATTCGCACGCTTAATTGGCCAACGATTTCAGTCATGTGTAGCATCAATTACACTGCAAATTTGCTTGTCCAAAACAAGGGAAATTTCCACCACCCCTACTTTGAAGAAATATATTTTTAAAGTTATTGGCTAGAGTCAAAGGGAGGGCCTGGGGTGGCTTCAGAGTTCGAGCCTGGTGTCGCTGAAGACCAGCTGTGTAAAAGGATCCGCTGCGCGTTAAATCTGCTTAGGCTCAAACGTCCTACCATTGATGTGATGAGGAAGTTAGGATAGATGATACCACACATATTCCAGGTGTCGTCCTCGTTATTTGATCGAAGTTCGGAATTACGAGATCTGTCGCCAATAATCCTCGTGTTGCTTTATAATGCGATGCTAAGAAACACTCCTCCGAATGATTATTCATTACCGTCACAACTTGAAACAACCCGAGGGGTACTGGTCAAGGGACACTTGAGCTGCCACTCCCTCTATAAACTTCTATATCACACCGGAAGGGAAATTTTTCTGGCAGTTTTCATTTATTTTCGTATACATGGCTGAACCCATGGCACGCCGACCACGAGTCCGTGACCCTGACCACTTAACGACTTATCTTCAGTGATACTATGGCTGAACCCATGGCAAACCCCCGAGCCCAAAATGCCCCTGCCCCTTTTAAACAAATTATTTTCGGATACCTGGTGAACCCATGGCCCCCAAAACCACGAGTTTGCCCCCGACCACTTAACAAATTATTTTCAGTGACACTATGGCTGAACCTTTCCCACCCCGAAAAACGAGTCCGTGACCCTGACCACTTAACGACTTATCTTCAGTGAACAATGGCGGGGAAACCCATGGCACCCGACCAGGGAGTCCGTGCCCCCCAAACCCTTTTAAAAAGACTTTCTTCAGTAACTATGGCTGAACCCATGGAACGCCGAACCACGGCCCGTGACCCTGACCATTAACGTTTTTATCTTCAGTGATACTATGGCTGAACCCATGGCACGCCGACCACAAATCCGTGACCCTGACCACTAGGTTACCCCATGGTCTTAACATATTTGGAGGGCATTATGTTACTACATTTTCAAACGGATGGGAGAGAAAGCAACCCTTTGAGGAAAAATTACTTCAATCAATATTTTTTTACTAAGTGATTAAATCGAAAATTTTTAACATAAATTAAATTTTAAAATTCTAAAATTATGCTTTAAAGGCTCGATTTTTTATGATTCTTGGAACCACTCATTGCGTAACTTTGGGGTATTACTGTACACCGTACTCGAGGGAATCTCTTGTATTTACATTCAGAACACGTGATGCTTATAAAGAGAACAGTTTTCTAAGATAACAAAGAAAAAATATACTTCAACGATGACGAATATCTTTTGGAACGGGGCGCCCCAGAGAACCGTTCCAAGCTTTTTTAGATCCCTTTTTTTTTTTTTCACAAGGGTTATTTTTTTCACTTCACAAAATTTGAAAGCGATTCTCAATATAACGGTATTATAACTTCCACGTGCATATGATTGGACAGTGGTGAAAGTACTCGCCAGGGGCAGCAGTTTGCGGTGTATTCTTTGGCCTCGGGGGACATTTGACGAGGGTGGTCGAGCTTACGGGGAGGCGAAGATAATCTCCGGTATCAGTTTGATGAGCTCGCATGTCCAATGCGGGGTGGAGGCGTAAAAAAAATTGACAGTTATTGCAAGGTCCCTCCCCGGTGACAAATCTCTGAGGAAAAAGTACAACTGCACACACACAAAGAAGGTGGAACGGGAAAGCATGAGATCACATATTGTGTTTGGAGGGTTTGGGGAGGAGTTTTTTTTTTTACTTTCCTCCCCGTACAGACAGGTGGTCAAATTAGATAAGTTCCGATAAGATGCTCAGAAGTGGAGATAAATTAAATTGGACTGATAAAAAAAAAATCGATCATGTAGAGTGAATCTGATATTGATTAGTGATAATAGATTTAGAGTGATAATTCTCAACCCTTTGGAACTTTCATGCTACTGCAAATGTGCTAGTAAACTAGAGAACTCCTTGGATAAGAGGACGACACAATATTCTTAATTATGACTGCTATGATTCCGGTGTGTTACAATGATCAGACGCTACTGTTAACATTTTAACGGCTGATTTATACAAAACGATGAATAAAGAGGATGTGTATTTAATCACGCGATTAATTGCGTATTAAGTTTGGAATTCCTTTCCACCCTCTAACAAAAGATTGAGCAATACAATTAATACAAATAATAATAAAATGTGCACAATAAACTCTTAATCAGGACCCATTAGCACTAGAACGTCCGAGATTTCGATTATCCTTAAACGTCCATCGGTGTCGCTTCGACACCGCGATATAAAGTATTTAAAGTAAATGTTTTAACTAAAAAATGGCGGAACTACTGTTCAGTAGAGCTTAAGTTTTAAGACTTATTCATATTATTTCATGTAATTATCACATATTATGACTCCTTATATAATAAAAAACTGACGCTGACATTATGTTTCGCGAAGTTTGTCGGACCATTGCTTTGTCGCAAAGCATTTCGAGTCGCAAATCTGCCAGGGACATTACTATTATGGGTATCTATTCTGTGTCATCCCTAGCGACATATATATCAGGATTTACTGGAATATTATCAATTACATCTGCACTTTCTTCAGATTCTTCGCAGTCACTTTCATCCAATCTTATGTCTTCATCGGAATCTAAATTAGAACCGATTCTCTCTCTCTCTCTCTCTCATTTTAAGAAAGCTCTAGCAACAAACAGACCTTTTCTAAGAGTAATCGTTTCAGTGTGTCTGCTCTGTACTAAGTTCAAAAATCGAATGAAATTCCTTTTTATGAGCAGATGAGCAAATACTATGTAACGAAACGCTTAGAAAAACAATTTTAGTATAATTGATTTATTTCCACCGTGAACTCAATCACGCTGCATTCAAGGTCAAGAAAATGTGTGAAGGACTTCTTTGGGAAGTTTGTTTTACTAATGGTATCTACTTAGTGAACTGTATTTTATTTAACGCAGCTTTTTATAATAATAAATTGCCTTGGTGTCGAAATGACACGAGAGGACGTTCTAGGTATATTTAGTTGTAGAATCTCTTAACCAAAAACCACAAACCTTTTTCAGTGTAATCACCAGGGAAAATGATTAAAAGTTACGAAAAATTTTCAAACTTTCTGTAAAAATGAGGAAAGGAGAACAAAGCAAACAAGCTCCGGTGTCCAATTAACACCGATGGACGTTCTAGGTATAATTAGTTGTAGAATCTCTTAACCTAAAACCACAAACCTTTTTTAGTGTAATCATCAGGGAAAATGATTAAAAGTTACGAAAAATGTTCAAACTTTCTGCAAAAATGAGGAAAGGGGAACAAAGCAAACAGGCTTCGGTACCAATTGACACCGATGGACGTTCTAGTGTTAAACCAGACATTGCAGAACTCGGATAAGAGAACTACAGTCTTCCGAATCTTACGAACTGTCTGCATCAATATCCCGATCAATTGAGACATCTGAATTGATTAAAGAAACTTAAGTTAGACAACAAAAATTCAATCGTTTCTCCAGCAAGGAGGCCAATGTGTAGTCAATGAAGATGAGTTTGGATCATTAGATTCTAAGTTCAAAATTCCTAATGAGGTCCAAGTAGACCGCTTGCCCGTTAAATTTTTTTAATTGTACTCTGAGGGGAAAAAAAAAAAAGTCAAAGACGAATAACATGGTCATTTTTTTTATACCGACTTCATTCTTTTTTCATCTGGCCTCTACTGAAGATAAGCATTACTAGAGGGCGCTTTTGCTGCTTAGCACAGCCAGTTACAGTTATTATATAAACAAAAGTGTTTACAAAATTAACTATAGAGCTGAGTTCAAATTGATTTCAAAACTCCTACACGTTCAAAGCGATTTAAAAAAATCTTCATAGTTAATAACAGAACAAAATAATAATTTTACAGGAAATGTAAACATAGTAAATGAACTAAAAAAAATCATACAAATTCTAATATCTCACAAAAAGTACCTCAAAATAAAGAATTGTGCTTTTCACGATAATTTTTATGCTTTATATAGAAAATGATATCAATATACAAAATAAATAAATATGTATCGAATTCCACAAAATTTTTTTTTTTATATATATAGACTCGTAAAATAATGATATATTCAAGATGCCTATAAAATTAAACCTCAAAACGCTTAAAAATGATTTCCCAAATAATGTTGAATAAAGATGCGAATATATTAAAGATAGTTCATTTTCAACACACAATTTTAAGCGACACATAAACAGCATCCCAGGTTAGAATTCTTTAAAAAAAAATGGTTTTGGAATTCTCTCTCTGCCCCAGCGCCGTTTGAAATTTATTCCATGTGTCAAAGATAAATTCTATTCGAATGTAAATAAAGTAAATCCTCTAGCGGAAAATGTGTGTGTGTGTTTCAAGCGCTCTGTGACTAGCATTTATATGTTTAAATAATTCCTTAGTCAGCGCTTTTTTAGAAGCTCATCAGTTGCAAATATTCCATGACCGTTTTATCGATAAATTAGCAGCACCTGCTTGTAATATTCTAATTCGAATGCGATAAACTTATTTTTATTCGTCTGCCGTCCATTGCACTTCGTGACTAAATATTGAAACAATGTTTATTTCTAATCTTTTACAGATTTTATTTATTTTTACTTCGCAAGCAGTTCCTTTAGATCTTATCAAAAATATAAACATTTAAACACGGATTTCGTATCAAATCAACTTTTTTTTAAAAATTAATCGCATAAGACGGTTTTTATAGCTAAAATAAATAAAAGCGATGTATTTTGTATGCTGATTGAGAATGTATCATACGTGATTTAAATAAAATTTCGTAAAATCATTTAAGGCTAAATATTTTCTATTTGATACTTCATGATACATATATGATATATATGATATATATACATACATATATGATAAGAAAACCACGTTTAAATTATAAAATAAAGACAGAAATTATACTATCTCTGAACGTGCGTCGGAACGTTTTCCATTATTAACTGTATATTGCGGCATTTGGCGATGCTTTTTGATTCAACGAAATTAATCGAAGATAAAATACGTTAACTCTCTTACCAATCGTTAATTTAAAAAATAGCGCAAGAAAATAAATTACATGTTCATACAGAACACTCTTATGCATGTATATGTCACATTTGTATTTTAAATTTTCCTACTAACGCTTACAGAAGGTGGTACAATTTTCTTTTGGTACTTATCGGTTATACGGTCCATGAAGCCAAACAGAGCGAGCATGTAGAAAACGTGCTAAATTCTGTTCTGTCATTGTGCACATTTGTCTTAGTAAATATTAAGTATTATAGCCTCGACAAACGAAAAGACAACATCAATTTTTAAAAAAAATTATGCTGTTATTGTTATTATCACAGCGTTCGCGAATGTCCAAGAGAACGGTTTCCACTATTGGCTGTATAAAGCGGCATTTGGCGACGTCTACATGTCGATGTCAATCGGCATAATACGATGTTAAAAAAAAAGTTACAATAATCAGACATTTATCATAAATTTTTTAAAAAAAATTTAATGAAAAATTTAGCGTACGATACATATAATAACACTTGTGTGAGCATACTAAATCAATCCCAAAACAAAATATTCGTATTCCATTGCTCTTTCAGGGAAATATTACATTAATCAACCCTAAATAGTACACCTAAACACAACAATACAATCAAAACAACAGAAAAAAAAATGCTTATCAAATGTTTCAGCACAGACATTTCCTTTTTTCATTTGGAGGAATCATCTTGATGAAACCAGTCCACAGTATGCAAAAGATTGATTGGGGGATATTCGAAAAGTTTTGAATCATACTTTCAACTTCCGATGGCACTCAAAACAATGTGTCCACAAACGATTCAAACCAACGCTGCTTAGCTTTTAAAAGATTACCCTGACCCCACGGACGCCCTCCTTTTAAAGATGCATCCCGATTGGATAACGAACCGACACCAACGGAAAACGAGGACCATTCGCCATTGTAACATCATCCAGTTCCTTCTTTTTTTTCTGCTTGATAATGATAAACTTTTATCACTAAGGCACACACCCACAATGAACTTCCCAAGGAGAGGAACGCGTGCGCTTCATTGAATTTAATGAATGATTCAGTCTTTTAATGGACCAACTATTGTGACGTCACTGCAGAGTGAATAAAAATAGAAAAGAGGGCCACGTGCCCATTGTTGACACGACGTGGGAACTGCACGCGGCCTCCTCACCTCATTCAGAAATTTAAGCCCCCTCTTTTCCATTCTTTTTTTGATTGTTTGGGGACAGTTCGGGTTTTTTTTTAATGCCACCTTCCCTTCATCAGTTTGATCGAAAGTGACGGAAGAGCGACTAAATGGGTTTTGATGGAAATTGCTCTGGAGAGGGAGGGAGTACAGGGGGTAGAAAGCTGATAAAAGGAGAACAGAGAGAGAGAACTCCTGTATCGTGCAAGAATAAGCAAAAAAAAGCACTCTGAAATGGCTTTCCTGTTTAAAAGCGTGTAAATGCTGAATAGTTGCTCTTTTGGGATCGAATTTGAGACATGTCTGCGCATTCAAAAATATCCTGAACAAAACTCTGAGGCAAAATTAAACGCAGTCTAGACTTAGGATTACGCATATTCTTAGAATGGATTCCGGTTTCAAAACAGATAAACTAAAACAAATATAATCAAACCATAATCCTACTGAAAATGACGCCGAAGATAGGAATATAATTTTCATGTGTTAAATTTGAATTTTTTTTCAAAATTTTTTGTGCTTCTGAAAACTAATTAGGTACAGGATACTAATTCCACTATTTTTACACATAAAGAAAATTCTAAAATTTTTATAAGTTGGTGGTATTTTAAGACTTAAATCAGAAATCAATAATCTACGGCAGTGGTCTTCAAACCCTTTCGACTCCAGAAACCTTAGAACCAGTGGCGTACACAGAGATTTCTCAAGAAGAGCGCGGGGGGGGGGGTCCAGGGTCGGAAGTCCACCATTTTCGTATCATGCTCCAATACGCGGTCCAACATATTCTTTTAATTTTGTCGATTTTTCAAAAGAAAAAAACAGTAAAAAATTAACTATTGAATAAATAATTAGAATTAACTTATAAAATTAATTATTAATTACAAATACTTAATTAAATTTTACGTAGTGTATACATAGGATCGTAATCAATCGAAAAAAAATCAAGGGCTTTGGGGAAGGTCCGGACCCGGGGGCTCCCTTTCTGTGCGCCATTGCTAAATCAGTAGCGAAACGGAAATTTTTCGGGGTCCGGGGTTGAAGTTCGCCATTCTTGATCATGCTATTTTTTTATTTTGTCGATTTTCAGGAAAAAACACAGTAAAAACTATTGAATAAATAATTAGTTTTTATTGTTTTGTTCCCGAAAATCGAAAATCAAAAAGGGGCCTAAAACAAAAATGATAAACTTTCGACCGCCCCCGAAAATTTCTGTCGCTACTCTGAATTATCAGTGTTTTCGTGGGACCCATTCTACACACATGCACTTAAAAGAATACAATACATCTTTAATTAATATTTCAAGTAGATCAACATGTTATAGGTTCTTTACGTAAAGGCCAGAAACTAAAATATTGTATTTGTTATAAAACATTTTAATCTAATGTAAGTATACTTTACTTATTCATACTATGTATGAATTTGTAATCCAATTTCACCTACCCATGCCTTTTATTTAGTAACTGGGATATGTTCTTGCAATTTTTTACACAAATTCTCGAAATCTAGGTTTATTGAAATTATCTGCAGACGGATTTCATGTTATGCGTTTAATTTATTTTTGTAGCCACTCACGTGGAGAAACATTTTTCACTTAAATACATTGCTCTGAATGGAATTAAAATGTTTATAGCTGTGTGAGAAATCCTGTGTATAATTCACCTGAATTTCCAAGTTTAGAAGTTGTTCCTACTTAAATTTAGATTCTAACGCGTCGAATTCGTTGATATGTCGTTAAGTCGTTCCCTCTCCTTTATTAGAGGTATTTCTTTTTTCAAAAATGGAACAAAAAAGAGTATTTTGCATTAGAAACCCATTTAGTTTTGCAAAACATTAAAACATTGTACTAAAGAGTATAAAATTATTTCTTGGAACCCGGGACATTAAACAATTAAGTATTCACAATCCAGTAAAATTTGTTCATATAAAGAAAATCGTTTTAATATTCCTTTTGTTAAGTATGTACATTGTGCTAAATACAGAGTTGTTATGTATAAATAAAGTTTTCAGTTTCTTAATTACTGGGATGAGCTTTAGATATACTTGTGGTTATACAAAATTCACAGAGAACGTAAATCCATTTTGCATATATATTTATAATTTTCTTTTCGATTTTTTTATTGTGACTCGTTGAACCCCGGGGTTCCGTGGAACACAGTTTGAAGACCATTTATCTACGCCACGCAAAGGTTTCGCTGCGCGTAAAAAAACAATGATTAAATTAATTTTGAATATTTTACGCTTTTTTTTTAAATTATAAAATCTTTTTTAATGAGTATATAAATATTTTTTGCTTATTGCGTTTATAAGTTAACTGAAATGTTAATAATTCTATAACGCTAATCCTTATTGTTTTATTTGACAGTGGTTAGCGGAAAGAGAAAAGGTTGAGTATAATGCCTTTTCTAAACATGATTGAAAAAACTATACCATGCAAATAATTAAACAACCTGTTGGATAAATTTATATTCACGGTAATTTTCTTTTTCCGTTCCTGATATTCATGCTTTTTCATCGGTATGAAATAGACAACAGAAATAATCTTTGCATTCGTTGATTTCAAATGAATCTTTGCTTCGTTTTTAATTGAAAAATATTCCCTTACACACACGCGCACAGTAATTGGATGTACAGTTCTCCGTGAACAGTAAAATATTAGCGTCCTTTTTCTTTGATACATCATTTGTATAAACACTATATTCACATTTAATAATTTCCTGATTAAAAATATTTCCTCTTGCATTATATCCTAATATTACATTATCCTTATTGCAACCGTTTCCATGCAAAAGATCAGTACTTGAGGGAGAAGGCACGCACTCCGCGTAATTCAATTTCGCGAACATGCGACACACGTGTACGTATCGATTGCTGGTGACTGACCGAATCACCGTAAGTCTCATATGGTAAACTCCAGTCTCTTTTAGTTTAATGCATACAAAGAACACATTTTTTATTTAGAATTAAGCCTGTAAGTGCCAAAATCACGGAGCATAATTAAAGCTTAGAAAGCATAATATCAAATAGAAAAATACAACAAAAAGATAAATTTTGCATTAAAATTTAGAAGACGATGTTGGGAACATAATGCTTACAGAAAAAAATGGATTAATCCAGAGATGCACAAGAATAACATAATAAAGTACGTTGATTCTATATATATTGGATAATGAAGTCAGAATTTAATATTAGAACGAGTTCATGTTCTATTTTTTTTAAATTTTTTTTTTAATCATTAAGTAAAGAACAAAATTTAAGTAATGGAAACAACATTTAAGTGCTGGAGACGCTTAGAGGAAAAATTGGATTGATTCAAATAGAAATAAGGGGTACATTAAAATATCCTGCTCGAGTGAAATGTTGATTAAGCTAGAAAACAGTAATATAAAAATTTTTTTTCCCTTTCTGTCTGAAAAAATACCCCAAGTACACAACTATTTATTTTTTTTTCTTTCTTTATTTAGACCGAAAGTTTTTAATACAAGATTAGTCAAAATCAAACTATAATCAAGGATTTTTCAACCTTTGTAAAAAGCAAGAATATAAATCTGATTATCTGCTTTTGATGAGGAGAAAAACACCAGCTAACTTTGGAGAAGACCTCTTTCATTTTGGGGATAGTTTTCGAAATAAAAAATCTGACAAGAAACGATTTAGTTTTTATTTCGCGATTTTCATTCGTAGAAATGGCAAAGGAAATTTCTAGAAGCTTTAGTAGCCGCGACGTCATGTATCATGATTGGCCGATCAACATTACACGAAAATATGCAGGATTATAACCATGAAATCATATATGAATCAAATTGTATTGATGTAATATTACATACCTTCAAGACCCGACCCGAATGTTCGAGCTGGAATATTTCACGTTCCGGGGGGTAGCAAAATTTGTTTTTATTATTTTTTCCAGTATTATTGGGTTCAGTTTTATGTTAATAGCCAGAAGAATATAACATTTAAAGATAACAATATTTCTGTTCTTGAAGGGATAAGAATGTCTAACCGGCACAATCTTGCGTGATTGGTCTTAAAGGGATATGATGCCTCTCGTGCTGTTTGAATTTATTCTTGGTAATTATCTTCTAAAATTTGAGGAAATGTACATTTAAACATTAAACAAGACTTATTTGGACGACAATTGCTGTAAATGGTATCAATGTTTACAGATAATATCAGCATAAATAACTATCCTTACAACTATCTTTTAAAAATCAAAACCTTTAAAACGCGCTATCATCAACGCTAGAGCTTTAACGCAGTTAAACTTCACAAGAAAATAGTTTGTTGAGAATAAAATATTATTTACCTCAGCACAGGTCATGTATAATTGAAGCATATGACACAACAATTTTCGTACAACCGTAACTTAAAGCCGTTCAACTACACTGCAATAACATCGCAGTAACCAGCTGTTAATAAAGTCCTCAATTATGGACCAGAAAGGTCGAGGGAAAAAATAAGGCATTACACACCCATTCACACTGGAATGCATTAATCCAAGCTTCATAATGAAACAGTTACTTTTTAAAACCACACCTGATGCTCCCTTCAATTACCACAGCCCCTCGCCATCGTTAACCGGTTCAACTGTCAGATCTATCACCTAACTAACCAATTCTCTAAAATAATTACACACTTTCATTTCCTTCGCCAAATCGTGACGAGCCACCGTTGTACCCTGGAGTAAAACCTTCCCAAAATGACATCATTAACTTAATGCCACACTCAGTTAAAACTAATACCTCCTAGCTGGGGGTGCAGAAATGTCATTTCGTGGGGGGCTCTTCTTGATGAATGAGATCTGGAGGGGGGATGGAATTGGAGGGGAGGTTATTTCCTTTGAACGCCCCTGCCGTAATTAGAGGTAATATTTGTTCTCGCATTCCTGGCGTTGTCCCTAGCACCCGTCAGTTATGTTGGGGGTTTTCTTATTAGGTTCGGCCGTAGCATCTTCTGGAATGGAAAGAGTGAAGTGGCGATGGTGAGATTTTTTTTCAAGGTAGATTGGCGATTGAAGAGGAATTTCGCGAAAGAAATATCGCCAAGTCTTTTTTGAGAATGGAAATGAGTAAAAAGTGACCGTATGATCGAGAACGAAAAAGTTATCAGTTGAAACTTAAGACACCGGATTTGATAATTTTTGCCATAAAGGTTCTAAAGTAAAAGCAAGTCTGAAAAGGAGAAAAAACGCCCCCAAATGTTTTTGGATTTAGAGTGTTGTTGGTACGAGCAAAAGTACTTAAATTGTCATCTCCCTCTTTGAATATATGAGGAATATATTGGATTGGATATTAATTCACACTAAATTATATAGGAGATGAAAGATTGTAAGCGAATACAAATTCAAAACGGACTAAAACAAGAGATTCAGAGGGAGGGTGTATAATAACAATATATTTTCGCTATATTATACAAGGAATATTATTCATGTATAAAATATATGCGTAATTAAATATTCAGCCTGAAAATTATATATAATTTAGACCAGTAGCGCACACAGGAATTTTCAAGGGGGGGAAGGATGCGGGGTTGAAAGTTCATCATTCTTATATCATGCTATTTTTGATTTTGTCGATTTTCGAACAAACACAGTAAAAACTATATTGAATAATTAGCATTAAATTTAAAAAAATTAATCATTAATAACAAATATTTAATTAAATTTTACGTATTATATACTTAGAATTATAACCAATCGGAAAAAATCAAGGACTTTGGGAGGGTCCGGACCCCAGGACCCACCCACCCCGTGTGAGCCACAGATTTAGACAGATAATTCAAGTACCATTAGGGGCTTGATATTACCCCTAATGTCAAAGTCAAAGACACGAGAACTAGTGATATATGTATATCAACAATATTAATTAATTCAGAAATAAGCTGTTACTATTTATTGTATATGGAGGAGGGGATCAGGTGTGATAAAATTTTTTAAAATTATAGTAATTGTTTGGAAATTTAACAGGGGTGTGTGTGTGTGTGTGTGTGCTGGAATTCTATCTACATTTCATCATCTATATTTTGTTAATTTCTCAGAGTAATTATTTTCAACCAATTGTTCTTAATAGAGAAAGTTTTCCAACTTTTTAAGCAGTCATGGTAGTGAACTGGACATTCTTCACCATAAAGATTCACACCTCCAAGATACAAGTTAATCGAATCTTATGATTTTTTGCCGATATTAGATGAAATATAAGCTGGTTTTTTACGTTTTTGTTTACTTGAACATAAATTCAACAACAATTGATATTCCGGCTTGAATTCTGTACTACAATCTTTTATTTACACAACATTCAGCCAGATTTTTGAGAAACACATTCGAATACGCAATCACGGTCGAATTTCTATTTTTAAGTGCGTAACACCTCAAATGAAAATAAAAACTTGAAGAAGAAAAGTAAATGAGGAGATAATTTCTCGCCAAATCCGCCAAAAAGTTTTTGAAAAACTTCGATTAGTTTCCAAATCTTGTAAACCTTCCTCTTTCAATCTCGGGAAAAATCCTCCATGGCGGAAGTTAAAAGTGTAAATGATAGGACGGAGATGGCAACGAAGCAGGAAAAAAGACCGAGGGGGGATGCAGAAACCAAAAGTAAGAAGCAAATGGGGAAAAGTAAGAGGAGAAAGCAGAAAAAGAAAAAAAAAAGAAAAGAAAAAAAGAACAGAAGAGTGGAATATTTGGATTTCTGCTTGATGAAGGAGATTGGGGGTAAGTCTTGAGTCTTCTGGTCCAGGAATGCAAAGCTCGCTTACTTCTAGAATATTTTTTTAATGTAATGACTCATTCCGGGGGAGTTATTTTTTTTTTTTTCTCCGCCACGTTATGAGGTTTGAAGTTAACAGTAAATGGCAAGCGGAGGAATTTTTCAGCAGAGTATGTGTCACTTACATCTAACCATTGGATAAATGGAAATATTTTTTTACGCACTCATACTAGATACTTTATAGGGCTGCAAGGGGGTAAAGAGCATAGTTTTTCAAGCGGAAACGTTCGTAAACAGACCACCCCAACCAGTTTCAGGTAATAACTTAGACGTTTAATACTTCTAAGAAAAAGAAATGCACATTCGTTTAACATATGGGGTGCAAAGATGATATCGGAGCCTTCTTCACGATTGGACGGTCTTCATTTCAACACTTGAATGTGTATACGAGCTTATAAAAAAACAGCATTTTTATTTTTAGTCGTTCAAATGTTAAAAAAGATTAAAAGGGAGGAAAAGTATGTATATTTTTATTTTGTTATCTCTTCTTTTAAATAGCAGTATCATAACTCACTTAAGCTTTGAAAATATATAAAATGTTTTAATTATTTTATCACGCTGTTCATATCTAAGATTATATAACAGGAAATGATACGTTTAATGTATAAACTTCCTGAGATTTTAGTTGCTTTTTGTGTCATAAAAAGTGGAAAAGTAATGTACCTTCAACGAATATGCAATTAATTTAGATTAAGGTGTCAAGGAAACGGAAGCTGAACTTTATATTTGTTCAGAAATTTATTTATTTGATATGTTTTATAAATGATTTTATAGAAGAGCCTGAATGTTAAAAATAGATTATGTTTCATTGGTAAAACAAAAGATATAACCAGCCTCTTGAAAATTTATTTTTAACATAAATTTTAGAATCTACTGCAAATACCAAAAAAAAACTTTTTTTCACGGATTAATTTACTACCCATTCAGTAAATAAAAAGTTTCATTAGAAATTATCATGGTACCGATTTTGACACCACATCTGTTGAATAATATATCATAAATATTTCTAGATTTATACAGAAATTGTGATTATATCTCATGGATTTAAAAAAATATTTAACATAATATAACATATTTATTATAATTTTGTTATGAAAATGTTTGCCATTTTTTTTTTTTTAATTCTACTATTTCGGGCTTAATTTTTTTTTAAATATTACTAGCGGATCCGACAGACATTGTCCTGTACACACGTCTTAAATCCGAAAATTACAAATTTTTTTGAATAAATTGTAACAATCTGGACAATTTTGATGTTTTTTTTTTTAAAAAAAGTTTTAAAAATTACTCATCACATGTACGTTACCACAACCCAACCCTTTGATTGCGTGGAATTAAGTGAACTAAGTTGAATATACACTGGTGTGCAAAACTTAAGCAACAGGTGGGTTTATTGCCATAACTTCACGAAAAATCATCTGAGAGGCATGAAATTCTGAAATGAGGGAGAGTATTATGTACGTAAAGGATGACAAAAGCATCGGCGCTGAAAAAGAAATACAACGCATACGGTATGGAATCAAACAAAAACAAGCTTTATTGAACGCATAGTATCGTGACTCATGATTGTCTATCCAACAGGAAGAACAACAAACGATGTTCCTTAATATGGTATATGCCCTCCCCTTACTACAATGGTTGCTTTGCACCGTCTCCGCATACTCAGAACCAGCTGGTGCACATCTCTTGAGGTAGGAGTGCCCATTCCTCAATCAACATCTGTTTGAGTTGTTGGTGTTCTCCGGATGATGTAAGCGTGTGGCAATACGTCTCCCCAAAGCATCCACACATGTTCGATGGGATTTAAATCTGGGGAGCACGCTGGCCAATCCTTTCGAGTGATATCTTCACTTTCCAGCAGCTCCTCAACAGCAAGAGTGCGATGTGGCCGTGCATTGTCATCCATAAAAATGAAGTCTGGGCCAATGGCACCTCGGAAAAGACGCACATGGGGAAGAAGTACCTCCTCACAATAGCGATCCCCGTTACAGACCCTCTGTCGAAAATGTGAAGCTCAGTTCGCCCGTTCAGCATAATGCCTCCCCAGACGAGAACTCCAGGACCACCGTAACGGTGTCTTTCCTTGATGTTACTGGGATAAAACCGGGTCCCGATCTCTCTCCAAATCAAAACGCGTTGAGAATCGCTTCTGGCACTGAACCGACTCTCATCCGTAAAGAGGACACGACTCCATTGATCAGTTGTCATGTTTTTGTGCTCTCTGGCCCACTGTAAACGGTGGCCAACTTTCAACGGGAGGCAGCGTTCAGGACGGCGGGTGAACAGGCCCCCTTTGTGAAGGCGTCTGGCCACAGTAAACCGCGACACTTGTCGACCCGTTGCTGTACAGAGTTTCTAAACAATGGCGCTAGCTGACTGCTGTCGACCTCTTTTCCTCTGCAGGATGATATATCGGTCATCCCCTGCTGTTGTCGTCCTCGGGCGGCCACCACCAACCTTTCTAACAGCTGTACCTGTGGTTTGGAACGCTTTCCAAGCACGCGAAATGACACTTTTGTTGATTCCGAACTCTGCGGCTACACTGGTGACAGTACGCCCCTCTTCCAGCGTTCCGATCATTCTTCCACGTGTGAAGTCGTCCAGGTGATTTCTTCTAGCCATATTTCACGGACTCACTGGCACTTGCAGCGAATATGTTGAATTGGGTCTCCGTCCTTCATTTTATTCTACTGTTGAGCAGCGCGCGCCGACATCACGCGTTTTGCGTACGCTCACGTTGCTTCTGACGTTTTGTTCCTGATATTTGCATACGCATGACGTTTCTATTGATTTACGTGTTCACTGTACTGATCTCCAGCCATTTTTTCTGAATTTCATGGCTATCTGCTAAATTTTACATTGTTGCTTGTTTTTCCACCAGTGTAGAACCTATTCTGTAGCAAATTTTTTTTTTGTTTAAAGGGATAAAAAAGATAAAATGAGCTTTTTTCATAACAGGTATTTTTTTTTAATACGGAAAATAAATTTATCGTTTATTGAATGTACAATGTTTTGGTTAACCGAGGGTATAAACAAAAAATGCGATGGTTTGCGAAACTTGGGACATGCAGATATAATTGGCCGTGTGAAAAGAAGGGTTTTCTAAATCTAAGCAACAAATTGTCATTGTTTGACCTTGTGACTTATTAATGGTCAAGAAAATACAAAGTGAAAGGGAAAATTAAAAACATTTGAAGGGGTGGGTGGGGCGAAAGAATCATTGGGATCGTGGTGAAAAACTCACCTTGAAGTTTCCGCTCAAAATAGGCCTCGAAATTCCCATTTTTAATGAAAAAATCGCGCGCCCTTACATTTTGGTGCATTTGTAATTATTAGAGATATCGGACCAAATTTTTCAAATTTCTGAATCCCTTTGAACCCACAAAAAATTTCAAAAATCGGCCCAACCGTTTGGGAAGAGTTTAGCCATCACACGCAAAAAAGTTTTTTTATATATAAAAGATAAACGTTAGAGTTAGCTAATCAAATAACATTAAAAAAAGACAAAATTTTGGTAGTTCAATTTCTTTCCCCATTCCACGGCAGTATGTTGTCAGAACTTTGTCGTTACCAAAGGGGTTTATAACCTGGGGCATGCGGGTTTCGTGTTCCCTTCGTTCTTCGGGAATCTGCGCATCCGTCATTCTTTCTACGCTGACGTTCCTTCTGGCGTTTAACCAGTATCACTTGTAGTTTCATTCAGTAATTTTGGGCTTCACCTGGTGTACTGTCTTACCATTAAAATAAAAGAAACAAAAAATGACGTAACTGACTTTCGAAATGTTCCTCGTATTAGCAAGACGGTTCCCAACGTTTTTCCTAGTTACCATCCCTTTTATTTATAAATTTCTTCTAAACTTTCAAATGAGCAAAGACACTTAAAAAAACTTGAAACGAAGAACAAAACACAAAGAATTATTTATTTTCTTTCCAGAAAAGAGAAAGAAAAGATAACCTCAAAGAAAGCGAAATATATGACAGAAAGAAACATCTAAACTAAGCAGGCAAGAACTAGCATAAATCACTTAAAATGACCTGGAGATAAAAGACCTCGTATTTCGTTTTCTTTTACCTTTTCAGTTTGCAAGGAACAAGGACCACAAATGTATGAACATTATCCGGGGAAAAAAAAAAATAAATAAAAGCAAACATATTTATTTATTTATCCAACCATTCTCTGGTCAGACGGCTTTTTCCCCACGATGGTAACTTGAGTCCAACTGCCCACTAGGGTGGAAACGAGATAGGGAAAAATGGACGATTGCTCTGCAAGAAAGATAACATTTAGATTTCTCGATTCTCCCCTTTACCATTTCTCCGGCATTTATTTATTCTACTCAGGGATTTAAGTTTTCCTTTTCAGAGCTATAAAAGGGCTTTCGGATAAAAACTTAGGATGTAAACTAGAAGGAAAAAGCTTAAAAATACTTTTATGCGCTTCTGGCGGCGCTCGCTTTTTTTGTCTTCTTTTTTTTTGTATGTAAACAAAATCTCCGTTTGTAGATGTAACTCAGAAACATTATCTGGCGGTTAAAAGTCGTGTTGAATACAGGAGTTGTGCAAATGTAAGATTAGTAACGAATACATGTATGTATGCTACAGTGTTTTTTCACGTTGCGGTTGGTTTTAAAATGAACTTAGAAATTTATTACGTATATATACACACACATTTTAGGATGAAAATTTAAATATTTACGTAATAAAACCAAGGATTTAACTAAAAAAAGAACAAGTAATGTATAAAAAAAAATTTAAGTCCATTCCTACTTAGATCAACAAAGAAAAATTTTATTTTAGCTACATTTTATTAAATAGTTACAATTAACATAAATATGTATATACGTATGACAGAATCACAACATTAAGTGATAATTAATTTTTATTAATTATCATTAAAGTATCGTATTATCATCCAAAACAATCGTGTATATAAAATTTTAGTTCAACTGAATGCTTTAAAACGTGAGAATAAAACCTTTTCGAATTTTGACACAAGTCGCCAAAAGGGTCGCTAAGTCTCCAAAAATGATGCCAATGTGGCTGCATGTGTAATTCTTTAAATAATTACACTGTTGGCCAGCGTAAATGCAACACCAAGAAAGACAAGAGATAGCACAACAAAACTTATTTTGTAGATAACATGTTGACCAAGTATCAAATGATTAAATTTATAGACTTCTGTGAAGTGTGGTTCCTACCAGAATCAGTAACAGAGTAGCCGCCATTGTTGGAGATCACCGCTACCACACACCTCGGCATTGATTCAAAGAGACTTTGGATGTTTTCTTGGGGTACAGCAGACTAAGAAGATTCCACACGTTGCCAAAGTTGATCTGGTGTGGCAGCTGGGGTTGTAATCTAGGTCAATCGTTGAGCAACCATGGACAACAAGTTTTCTATTGGCGAAAGATCCGGAGAGCGAGCCGGCCAGAGAAGCAATTCAATCTGATGATTGACGAAGAGCCTTTGGACAATGCGTGCCATGAATGGTCACGCATTATCCTGTTGAAATATGGCTGTGGCCAAGCCCTGAAGGTAAAGAAGGACAACTGGCTCCAACACCTCTGAGATGTAGCGCTGGCTGTTTAAAGTACCGACAATGCGTACTAGAGGAGTGCGAGAGTGATATCCAATACCACCCCATAACCAGTGTGGCGGTGCATAACGCAGCTGTTCAGCATCTTCTCTCCACCGTGTCTCCAGACTCGAATCGGACCATCGTGGTGTTGCAGACAGATGCGTGACTCGTCAGTAAAGACAACTTCATTCCATTTTGCCGCCCACATCCTTCTTTCATCGCACCATTGGCGGCGGAGACGTCTGTGGCTCTGCGTCAAGGGTAGACCAAGCAATGGACGTCTTGCGGTCAGACCACTCTGCTGTAAACGACGTCGAATGGTACGCGCAGACACTGAATGATGCGTTTCAGACTCAATGTGCTGTACTATGGTTCGTGATGTGACTGAGCGATCCGTCACTGCCATGCGCACAATTTGCCTGTCCTCACGTGAAGTGGTGCACTGAGGGGATGCGATCGACCACGTCGGTCCGTCGTACCCTCCTGCATCCAACGGTCACATATCCGCATTACAGTTGTTTGGTTTCGTCCAACACGAATATCGATTTCCCCGAAAGATAATCCACAATCTCGGTAGGCCACTATCCTTCCTCTGTTGAACTCGGATAATTGATCAAAAGCTGATCGCTGTTTTCTACAAGACATAACTGATCGTTTTTTGAAAAAACTACAAGAAAAACACAATTGTGGAACTTGAAATCGTCGAAATCTCCAGGCCTTAAATAGCGCTTTTGAGGTGGCGCCAGAGGCGCGCGAGATGTGTATCTGCACTGAAATTCTAATCATTTGCATATCTCACCTCCGCTAGTGCATGTTGTAAATTTCATGTTATTTGCATGCTTCCTTCAGGGTGTTACATTTACGGTGGCCAGCAGTGTAGTTTTCAATCAATTAATTTTTATTAATTTTTCTAAATTATTGTATTGTTATCCAAAATAATCATGTATATAAAGTTTCAGCTCAATTGATCGCTTTGAAATGTATTTTATTAACGATTGAAAACTCCACCAAGATAAATAAATAAATATATAGAGAGTGTGAGCTATTAGTAGGAATGGAAAAGTAATTTGGTTAAAATATAGTACAAAGTGTGGAGCCAAGTTTTATGGTCACGAACCGTCACTGACTTGCAATAAGTTCAAGCCCTATTGCCACTGAAGACCTATCATGCACGTCTAATAAACGTTAAGTCGGTCGTGGATCAAAGTCCTCCCGTTGGAGTGGTGTAGTAGCTTGGAGAGGAGGTGCAAGGATGTCGTACTCGTCATTTGACCGAAGTTAAAAATTAGGAGGTCCGTTGCCAATAGCCCTCGTGTTGCCTTTTAGACGCCTCGTGTGACGTTTATAAAAATTCACCGAAAAGATTATTCATTAAGTAATAACTTAAATCAATACGAGGAGTACTGTCGGATTGCCAAGGGACAGAGTTCACCACAAAAAGTTTAGAGCTATTGGCGACGGACCTGGTAATTTTGAATCATTGTCAAAACACACAACGACCACCACTGTTCCCCACTGTTTAAACTTTCCCATCACAACGTGAGGACTTTGACCATCGACATATTTCACTTCCATCAATTCCTCTACACGAAGGGTCTTAAATGGCAGCAGGATTCTCGACTCGATACGAGTACATGGTTACCACCCATGGTTACACGACCACTTGGTTACAACGGCTGCATATTTCATGCACGACAAATCTAGCGATTTTCTTTATAGTTTGATTAATATTTTCTTTTAGCAAACTTTCTCCTTCGTATATAACTCATACAATACAATATTAATCTGTTGATATCTTGTAAGAGTTTGGTGATCTGTTTTGAAAGTCGCCAAAAATAATCAAAATCGCTAAATGGACTAAATTCACGACGGTCACATGATAAAATCAATCACGTGTTCTCCATTGATTTCAAAACAGACATTAGACTTCTATTAAAATTTAGATTAACGTTCAAACCTGTTTATTAAATCAAGAGTTTTAAAAATTAAATTTCTTCAAAAAGTTTTCAAAATTACAAAAAAAAACCTTTTATTATATGTGTATATATAAATCAAGTGTATTTTATTTACCTTTGTTTATTATTATTGCTGACAAATACATACATTTTAAAAGGATCTACAAAAAGCAAAAGTTGGCAACAACGAATCGCAAGAATTTATTGGCTGAAAATCCGTGATTGAATTTATCATGTGCTATGACATCACATAAATATATGAACTGATTGGCTGGAAGCACGTGTTTGTATTTATCATGTGACTGTGACGTCACATGATAACTACTTTATTTGACTAATAATTGTCTTGTTGATGTACATAAATTATGCAAAAACTAACAATTTTACTTGTCGATCATTTTCATGTTCATACAGTTAGTAAATAAAATCGCCGCTCATAGAATAACTAACAAACATCAAATGATGATTGAACGTCAGTCATTAAAAGTACATGCATGTATTCCATTACCTACCAAACATGCCGTCTAGACTAAGAACAGTTTGATGTCATCGTTGCTGTACATAAATTATGCAAAAACTAATAATTTACTTATCGATCATTTTCATGTTCATACAGTTATTAAATAAAATCGCTCATAGAATAACTAACAAACATCAAATGATGATTGAACGTCGGTCATTAAAAGTACGTGCATGTATTCCATTACCTACCAAACATGCCATCAAGACTAAGAACAATTTGATGTCCTCGTGATCGTAATTTTTACTTTTAGGTCATCATTTGTTAGAATATATATATGAAAGGTGCAATTTCTCATCTATATCGTTTCCACTGGGCTTGAGTGATTTGGGGGAAAGTATGGAGAAAAAGAATTCTAAAAGACAAGACTAAAAAACAAATGATTACAGCTATTATTTCCGCAATGAGTTTAAATATTTGAAAATTGCGCCTGGCAGGAAATGGAATATCGCGTGTTCTAACTGAGTTGCGTGATTTGAAATATCTTACTCTGAACATCAATATGTTATTCGGAGAAAAAAAAAATGGTACTTGGTTTTTAAATTAAAGAAAAATTGTACATTATTTGTAGTTTTTCTTTTCTTTTTATTCCCACGTCTTTTTCGAAAAATACCACGTCATTTATTTTACAATATAACTCCACCAAAGCGACCAAGTGTAGTATAAGGTCCATAATTTATCCACTTCAAATTGCTTCAGAGTAGTCCTTTTAATTAAAAAAAAAAAAAAATGGATTGCTTACTGTAAAATAATAAAATTTTACAAAGTTTAGACATGGAAAAAATGCGTTATAATTTATGCGAGTTTAAATTCAATCAAGCATGTCTTAAAATTCGTCTGTTCAAATGGTATTCAAAACGTTCATCCAGCATGAATTTTATTAAATATTGAAACACTTACATCTGTAGTTTTCCCCGCAGTAACACTATTCTTGGGGAAAATGGAATTTTACAGGAAAGTTTTCCCATGGTAAACTTGAATAAGATTGTGGGCAACCCCAGAAGATGTCAGTAGGGTAACAAGATTGGTGACATTGTCCCCCTCGGTGGCACATTTGGCGAAATGTGATATAGTCAAGGAACCACCGGGAATTATGTGGAATCATTTGAGTTCAGAATCTGATTGTGTGTTATCTGTCTAAGAGACTTCTTGAGTTTTTGCTAGTGGACCTTTTCTTGATAGCCGTTTATGGAGCACTGTAAAGCTTGTTTATAAGACTGCGTTTTTCCATTTGTGTAAATAATCCATTACAATATTTCTTTGTGTATGTGTGTCGATTAGTCTTCATGTAGTCAATTGTTCGTCCTTGTCTACTAATAAAAATCTGTTATTATTCAAACAATGGGCTCAATTCATGTGACGTCATAGTCACATGATAAGAATAACCACGTGCTTTTAGCCAATCAGTTCAAAATCTCATGCGACGTCATAGCCACACGATAAACGTAATCATGTGTTTCTAGCTAATCAGTTCACGAGCTTCGTTGTTCTCAACTTTTGATTTTTTTAGAAACTTTCATTTAAAAAATACAAATTTGTCAACAACAATAATGTGCATAGATAGACAAAATGCATTATATATATATATATTTTAAAGTACATACATAAAATAAGATTATTTTTTTTAATTTTAAAATCTTTTGGTGAAATTTATTTTTTGGATATTTTTACCCAGTTATAAAATTTGAAATTTTACCCAAGTTTTACGAATGGAACAACAAGTACAATTAGTCTGATGTCTGTTTTGAATTCAATGGAGAACCATGTTTATCTTAATCATGTGACTGTAATGAATTGAGCCCATCGGAATCATCAGCTGCTTTTCCCTCATGCAAAATTGAAAAAACATTATCCAATATATGTACAGGTGATCTTTGTTTCCTCTGTAATGTATATTTTAAAGGAGTGTATCATTGATTATAGCAAAAATTTAATTTAATTTTTTCCCCTTCTTTCTTAGAAATTTCATGTTTCAAAAGTAACCTCCATCCCAAAAAAATCCGAGAGAAAGTAGAATTGAAAATATTAAAACATGTTACACAATAGCCAAATAAGTAGACCATGAGAAATAAATTTAGTTTATCTATATAACAGCAAAATATATTTGAAAATATTTTCTCTGATTCTTTGATGTAATCTTAAACATCTTTAAGCTGTTAGAAATATATATATATATAATAATATTTTAGGTTAGGGAAATTTATTTTAAGTATATTTAAAAACCAAAGATTGGGGTGGGTTTCAAAAGGGAAATTGTATTAGAAAATTTTTATTTTTATGAATAGAAATTTTGGGCCCCAAAATTTAAAAAATTGAAGAAAATTTTTTTATTGCGAGCTTTTGCGACCCATGGTTAAATACCCTTTTATTGCGAATCTTTCAGCCACCAGTAGGGGCCTGGAGGGGCCCCCCGAGCTGGGAAAAAAAAAAAGGAATCAGCAAGCTATATATACACATGGCGCCGTCTCAATATGAACTGCGAAATTTGTGTTCGTCGAACAGAAGAGTAGTTCGCGAGTAGTAAATACATTTTAATATGCACTTTGGAAAATCATTATGTATACTAATATGAATAAACAGTGGAGCACACAAGGGGGTCCCGGGTCCAGATCCCCTTGACCTTTGTTTTTTTTATGTATAAAGTACGTAAAATTTAATTAAGTATTTGTTATTAATAATTAATTTTATTAATTAATGCAAATTTTTTAAATTAAAAAAGAATTTATTCCCTGTTTTTGCCCCAAAAAAATCAAAAATCAAAAGAATATGTTGGGCGGTGTTTTGGGAGCATGAAAGGAATGATGGACTTTCGACTCGGGCCCTCCCCTTAAAAAATTCCTTTTGGTGCCCCCAAAAGTAACATATATGTGGGGATCCCGGGGGGCCCATTAAATGAAAATGTTCTCGATATGTGAGCCTCTATCACCCTTTCCGCTCAACCAATCAAAACAAATAAAAAAAAATCCAGATATTGTTATTTGTAGGTATGCGTTCCGGATTCTGATGAATTAAAACAATACAGATCTCCCAGTTACGATTACAGTGAAAAAATTTTGAAGCCTCCTTTTTTCCCCCGGTAGAAATTGATCAACGCATTGAAAAAAAACCATAAGCGACGTTGAAACGAAACATGCATAAAGAAAATTGCCAGCATTACACATTTGCAAGGAAGAGTATTGTAAAGGATCAATGATGCCACACGAAAGGAGATGGGGAAAAAAGTTTTAACAATTGGAATTATAAGTTTCCAATGCGTCCACTTTTACAGATGGTCATGAATTTTCTGCCGACGATTGTTCCCAGAAAATGACGAAAATATCGAAGAAGGGGCCCATAACCGATTTTATGGCATCTTTCTATGTTTTTATTTTTTAATCTTAACCAGATAACCCCAACGCCAGAAATCCATCGAAGTAAGACCGAGGGATCGTGATGGCCATGAAGTTGTAAAGTGACGGGAGATGACTATATTGCCAAAGTGTTGTTGCATCTCTTGTCTAATATATGTGGTGACTTGAAGAGGAGAACCACTTTCCATCCATACGAAGTCAAGTGTTGTCATTGGTCCTTTGGAATGCTCTTTACAAATGTTTAAAAACAGAAATTTACGTCATGCGGATATCTTTCCAACGGCACCATTGTTTTTTCGATGTGGTGATCAATTTGCTCAAGGAAAAAAATAGGAGTTGCCATTCGAAAGTTCTGAAATTTCTCTAGTGTTACCGTAACCGTAAGAGCTCTACTGTTTCAAACCACCCCAATCTCGAGCGCATGCCTTCAAGTAACAATATCTGAAACTTACTTTTGACAAGTTGAGTGGATAGGCCGCTAGAAATTTATATTTTCAAAAAGTGCTTTATGATCATCCAAAGTACGAAGGTAAGTTAAAAAGTAAAGGGACTTTTGCAATTTATCTTTCCAAGGTTTGGCAACAACGTTAGTATCAGGGGTCCTAAATGAGGGGTAATTTACAACACTTCTTTACAACGTGTCACTCATCTTTCCTCATAATCGTTGGAGTGTAGGATACTGTTCAACGTGACAGCTCCATTGTCGATATGCAACACACACAAGAAGGGCAGTGATTCGTTTTTTGTTTGTGGAAAGTACACCTGCGCTGGATTCTAGCCATCCCTTCCATCGGTATACCCTCAAAGATAATGACCCTCAGTGGTTGATGTCGATGGACTGTCCGATCTTTCATCGTCACAAAAAGAAATTCTTTTTCCCTTTTTTTGGGAAAAACCTCGATCCATTTGTGGGGTCTTGCTTTGAAAAAAAAGCTGTCAAATTTTGGCAAAATTTCGAAGGGAAAAATTTTCAGATTTCACGCTTTCTGCAGACAAAAAGCGAATTCCTGTCCTCCTTGGTGCAGATAGATAATGGAGCTTCCATGTTAAACAGTCTGCGATACCACCAGCGTCTATGAGGAAAGACGAGTGACACGTTGTCTTGTTGTATGGCCGACTCCCCCTCATTCAGCGATGGATACTAGCGTTGTTGCCAAATTTTGGAAAGAGAATTTGCGTAAGTTACTTTACTTTTTGACTTACCCTCGTATACAGCAGCTCTTTAAAGATTAGATTCAGAAAATAATGTTACGAATATTTTGTGTAATGAATGTTTAAAATAGTGTAAGTAATTTATATATCAAGATGTGTAATACGTTTATATTACTCTATGCTGTATTTATTTTATGTTAAAATTGTAATATTCGCAAGCAACGCCGTTCTTTACATTGTAATGGCGGTTCACTAGAAACATGGCGAAATCTTGGCGATAGAGCCAACATCATTTTTGACGACCATGTTGGTGACTTGGTGATCATTTCTGGCGAGTTGGTGGCCATAAGGATTCAACTGGCAATTACAGAAATCTGCTAATGTCACGAACTGTGACGCAAGCAGATTTTTCTCGAAAGATCCTTAAGGTGTATAAATAGTGAGTCACTCACCCAAACTGAATTAGTCTTGCTTTGACTGTTGAAAGTAGTATTGATTTGACCGTGAAGAGTCGACCAGCGATTAGTGATTACTTCGGCTATTGTGTAGGACGAGCGAGTGCTTGTGAATAATCTTTTACATACCTGTTTTGTTAGACACTGATAGTTGTGTTTGAACGCCGTACAAGGTGTAAAGGCCTTCTGAGATATACTAAGTGAATTTGAGTACTATATCCTGAATTTCAAGAATTGTTTTTCGACAATAAATTCTCATTGCTCCTGAAGAGCTGTCTTGCTCTTTATGGCTGATTGCAGAAAAACCTCGAATCCCGCGATTGACGTAACAATATCTTACTATTCAGCTGGTAACAACGAAAACTTCATCATCCTGAAAAACTTTTGTTAATAAAGATATTGTTAATATTTGTTATTTGGTTTGGCCATAGATAAATGGAACATCATAGCTAAATTTTCCAAATATCAGCATTAATAACCACGCCCTTTTTTCATCATATTCAGTTTTTTATTTTGTATAATTTATCAGACGCGTTAAATATTTATGCATTTGGTAAGCCCCTCCCTCCATTATAGGTATTCATCTTTTGATCTTTTTTAAATACTGTGGAAGAGATAGATCTTCAATTGATTCTGTACGTTCGAATATTCAGATCCAGTGAAAGAGATTTTAAGATATTCCTTTTACAATGCCTGAGAAAACCTAAAGATCAAACTAACTAAAAAAGTTCATTATTTTCTCCAACCTTTATTGTACTTTATATAAGAATAATATACAAAACTTATAAACAAGTTGAGAGTATTCATAATTTATTCATTTCCTTTTACATGTTTTAACATTTTTAGTTCGTAAAAAATATATCTACTAAATTTTTTAAATATAGTTTAAAAAGGATTCAAAGATTTATAAAAAATACAAGATTGTTATAAAACAAACAAGCCTTTTTTTTTAATTTATCAAAAGTTTTGAAATTATCATTTTAATAAGTACATATAGTATGAAAAACTACAGAACTAAATTTATACAGATCATAATATAATTTAATGTTGCATTAACCAATCAGAAATATCTAGAACATGGCTTGAACATGTTAATAGCTGAAAGATTGTCATTTTTTTTTCCTTCAAAAGTTTTTCCCCATGATAAATCAAAGTTGCATTAAGTCAAAGATATTTCAAACAGTTATTTTCCCAAAACAATTGTAATGAATATCTTCGACTTATACTTTCGTGTGATTCATATTAAATACAATTATCATCATAAAATAATACAAAAAAATAAAATTCAATCAAAAAAAGAAAATATGAAACTTTTGAATGCGTTTGTTTCTTATCCATTCGTTTTTAAAAAATCAACAGAGTTAAGTTAGAATACAAAACAATATTTATTTTTTAAAAAATAAATAATATACGATATTAAAAGTATTATATTTTCTACATATGCTCATTTACTAGAAGAAAAACCAAAGAAATACACCAAGTCTCAACTCAAATATATCAAGTACAGACCCTTGCGTCTCATTTTGAAACTGATCAACTATGGGATCACATTTGGCTCATGGATTTCTTGGGATTTGGCTCGTTTGGCGCAAATGGATAAGATGGCGATGCTGAGTGGTTCTTACGACATCTGACCTCTCTGGAGGATTCACAGTAACGATCTCTACGACAACTGACCAATTTAAAGCCAAAACAAACTGTTTCAAAAAAAGTAAAAAACGAAAAATCTTCGCCAATTTGGCGTTGAAAACTAACCGATTTGTGAAACGTGGCGGTAATCACAACAAAAAACTTACAGAAGGGAATGAAGGAAGGGGGAGAAATCGTTTTCAGTTAGGGCTCATTGGGGACTTACAAGTAACAGCTTCTATCACAACTGACCAATTTAGAACTGAAATACAACCGTTTTAAAGGAAAAAGAGCAAATCTCGCCAAGGTGGCGCGGAAAAGTGACCGATTTGTGAAGTGAAGCAATAATCATAGCAAAAACGCGTGGAAGAAGAATGGAGAGGGCGAGGGAAAGAAAAAAAATCGTTTTCAGCTAGGGATTTCCCTTTTTTTTTATTCTAAAAAAAATGTAAAGTAAAATAAAAAGAAACCCCAATGCGTGGAGGGAAAAAAATTTAGAAGAGGGGAAAAAATAAAGAGGATAGAGGAAGAGAAAAAAAAAATGTCAAATGATACTCCCCTCAGAAGTTTCTTTCCAAGCATTTTATAGTTCGATATTCGTAAGGGGGTAGAGTAGGAAGAAAAAGAAGACGTTCCCTTAGATTTGATCGATGAAGAAAAGCAGTATAAACCAATTTTCGGGCTATCTCCTTAAGGAAAGTGTTATGCACTCTCCTTTCCCTACCAATTATTTTAAGCGAATCGCTACTACTCTCCTTTTTTTTCCCTACCTTTAAAGGTAAAAGATATTTCGTTATTAACCTCCCCCGGAAACCTTTAATTTAAAAGACATACTCCCCCGAGGGTGTAATAGGGTGGGATGTTATCCGCCAATGAGAGCGCGAGGAATTAAACGACCCGCTGGTACAGAGAAGGGGTGTCTGGGTTCGTAGTATTTAATGATTGCTGTTAAATACTTGTTAATTGCATCATCCTATCCCTGCTGATGAAGATACTCTGCTGTGAGGGTCGTTAAATTTTATCGTTAACTATAAAACCATCCGTTTTCTTTAAGTAACGGTCGCAGGAGGGAAAGGTAGGCTTGGCGGAGAATACAAGAGTTTTAGAGGTATGGGTTACGCTTTTGTAAAAGTAAGAAAGAAAAAAAATGTTGATTTAATTTTGTACTTTTTTAAACACTGTTGGGTGATAATATCAGTGAAAATCTAAGAGAGTATTAAATGTTTCGAGTAAGATCAATATGCCTCATCCGTAAAATACATGAAATAATTAGCACATAAGGTAATAAATGACTTATATTTTTCTTTAAATCTGACAACTTTCGAGAGGTTAATAATGGAGGAGAAAGGGAGAAAATGTATTCATTATAACTGATGGTTGTGCCAGTGGTATTTGATTGTTGTTTAAATGTATGATGGCATGTGTATTTTGTTCACAAAATAATACACGTATTTTAAGAATGGAAGCATCTGTTATAAATATATTTGATAAATGTACCAAAGGCGATCGAAAATTTGTGTTCATTATTGTAAAGTTAGTGATACCGCCCCCCTTTGGTGACCGTATCTTTGATTGTCAGCGTGAGCTAGAGGTGTAGGGTTTGCAAAAGGAATAGACATTTTTTATTCTTAATATATCTTTATTAAGAATAGAACTTAAATGTCTAACAATTTAGATAAATTTAAATAAGCGAGAATCTAAAATGAACAACACACAGTGATAATTAAACCGAATCGCGTAACTTAGACCACTTTCTCTAAATAATTATTCAATCCACCTATATAAAAATTTTTAATATTACAAAGTCCCCCAAAAATCCCAAAAAATCAGTCCTACCTTAATCCAAACTTAGTTTCAATCTTTATGTGGAAACGTCTGGGCATGCGTGCAATGGTAAGGTAACTTCACGAGGTAAGGTGTAATTTCCAGGTAACTTCACGATTGGCTGTCAATTCACGTTTGTATCTCTTTCAAACATAACACTCCCCAAACTGCCATCCCACTTACTGGAACTTCTGTTATTTTAAAAGCTATCTTATTTGCATTTCTTGTTCACATTTTACTTCTTGGGTTTGGGTTGGAAAAGAGTTGCCATTAATCTTGGCCACCAAAGAACCCAGAGGTTATGTTAAAGAAAAGATGCGTGAGCCCATCACAAGTTAACTGGTGTCGTAAGATCTATACAAAGAATAATATCATAGATCTAGAGAAATAAGAAATTTTTAAGAAAATATTCACTATGAAAAAGTACTCTAAAACTTGGCGTATAACTCGCACAAAAAAATAAGATCGAAACTTAAGGGTGCACGTTATACTTCGGGTATAAGAATGAGAGCTTTACAAATAAAAAAAATAAAAATAAAAGAGAAGAGCATAAAGAAAACTAGATTTCTACATATATTTAAATATTGTTTATGGAAAAGAATTGACTATCCTCGTGAACTTAAGGGGTTGTAGTTCTAGAATATACCAATTTTTCTAAAGCTAGGAATAATACCTCGAATAAATAAAGGACTTCAAAACATGAGCATTGCACACGTACATTTCAGGTTCCTTCGTAAAAAAAGAAGGTACACCTTATACGGCGAATATGCCTAAAAATTAAAAACTGCAGCTGGAAAGTATAGTTGCGCATTATACACCGGATTTTACGGTAGCTTAAATCTTTTTCTATAAAACAAGTTTTATACATTAATCTGCAAAATTCTTTATGAATAAAGTAATAGCTAAGTTCTCATTTAAGGAATAATAGATTTTCTCTGTTTGTTTGTTTGTGTTTAACACTACGGAATATAATAGTGTTTCCACAGTAAATTTCCAAGTATCAAAGTTTCAAATATCCGCAAACTATCATAAGTAAGAATTAAGTAGTTATTTTCATTCAAACTTGTTTCAACTTGAAAATGTAATGAAAGGTAAGCAAAAGGTGTGTGGGGGGAAACACTAAATTTAAATTAATCTAGTTAGATTAAATTTAATTCCATTTTTAATTCTAATTAGATTAAAAATGGTTACCTTTAGCATATAAATAAATCTGAGTAATTAATTTGCATATACATGCCGAGAATTACATAAATCTTGTGGGTATGGATTTGTTTTTTCACACTGAATATTCCATTATCTATATATATATGTGAAGGGGAAACGCGACTCACTCATAACTAGATCTCCGGAACTATTAGATCTAAAGACTTAAAATTTGACAGGTACTTTTTTTTTGTTGTTGTTGTTAAAACGGATTTTGGAAACTCAATTTCCAAACGAAGTAAGAGAGCGTTAAAGACGACAAATTCTTGTTTTTAAACTATTAAACTCTCAGACTAGAAATTTGGAAAGAATGTTTCATTTGATTAGTGGATATCTTCTAAGAATGGGTTTTGTGGAAATCGACTTCGGTGGGATTATTAGGGGAGAGTGGGCTACTTTTGTTGTAAAAAATATGCTTTTTGTTAAATATACTTTTGTTTTAAAAATTAAGGGGACATGGTACGATTTAGACAAAAAAATTTTAATTTAAGGATTTTCAAAATTTTTTTGGTTGCCTTTTATATGTGCATACTATGTAAAACAGATTTTATGCTCAAAATTTCATAAAAAGCTAGCCATTTAATTTTTTAAGGAAAAAACTTAAAATTTGTGAAGTGATTTTTTTATTTACGAGTACGTCAAACTATGTATAATAAAAGTTGGTTTGGGTTTTGCGTTAACGGGATTGTAATAATACAATACTCCTTTTTATGAATGTTTATTGAAAATTCCTTAAAAAATGTATAAATTTAGAGTTCAATTATTTTAAAAAAATAAATTTGCTTTGATTCAAAATGCATACCCAAATTTTGTTACATGTACATTTAAAAATTGGTAAAAAAAAATTTAAACATTAGACACAATAGAAAAAAAGCTTTAGCACTTTGAATGAAGACAAACTAGTTATTTTATCTTTCTGAGATAAGAGTCAGTTTTTAAAGTTTCGATTTGCCATAGGGATGTGAATAAAAACGAACGTAAAACAATCATAACTCTGAAGTTTTTCAACTTAAATGTTTTAAATTTTGTGTGGTTATAGAAATGTACATAAAGAATAATTTAGGCTAAAAAAATTTATTTGATTTTTTTATCGATTTTTGTCAACAAAATCGTACCGAGTCCCCCTTAAAGTCCTATAATTTACAGCATTTTTTTTTAATGCCATCGAAAGCCTAATGCCATATAAAACTTAGATATCAATATTTTAAAAACGATATTTAGTCTTACAATATCGTGAAAAAACCAACGAAGCGGCAGGTAACTGCTAATATATATAAATGAAATAATATACTTTCTTAATTTAATTGTCTCATTTTTTATATCAATTATTAATTCAGCTTTTATGTTTGACATATCTATCCTATTTATATATATGGCATAAACTCACCAGACCACAACTATCTTCCAATCTTTCCTTTCTTCCGCTTCTGAGAGGAAATCTTTTATAGAAAATTAGAAAATGTTTTTCACTTCCGTTTTTAATGTACTTGCATGTACCAAAGTCGAGAAATGGACATGGTTAGATAAAAATAAGATATTTGCGTATTATTGCATAACTCGCTAAGTTGGCAACCTCGATTTCCTATGTGTCGTACGCGCTGAATTAGCAACCCTGCGCTTCGTTTCATATAATGTCAGTAGGTTGTGATGATCTGTAAGTACCAAAAATGATATTGAACCCCATATCTTCTACTCGACAAATATAGTTCACACGTTTGCTATTTTTAGTTATTTTTGCAAAAGTTAACAATTTTCTTCTCAGAAAGGAATTACTTCAAATTACCTTAATAAATTAAAAGTGTCGCCAATAGGTTGCTATAATACGCAAGTATCCTTTCGTATTATTGCAACTTATTCGCGACATTTAATGAAATGGTTGCCAATTCAGCGCGTACGACACATAGGAAATCTGGGTTGCCTACCTGTCGAGTTTTTAATAGAGTTGGCGATTGTTGCGATAATAATGCAAGGACCGAAATCATTTCAGTCTTCCGCAGTGAATTTTAAGATTTTTTTTTTTCAAATTTTTGGGGAATGAGACAGTAAAAAAGTGATAGTGCATGATTTTAAATCCCAACCGTAAATAAGGTACAAATCATAATACTTTTTGTTCAAAACAAGAATTGATTGGGGAACCCTATATAGGTAAATATTTTTCCGTAAGTACTGAATATGATTAATTGATTACATGTAAAAATTACATTGTATTGCACTTTTAAAGTTTTTTTATAATGACTTTTAACTAAATTAAAATATTTAAAGCATCTTATTATCCAGAATAAATACGAATGTACTCAAGCAACAAAGTATGGATGAGATATTTTATTATTGTCATCTTTCCCCCACACACCCTTATTAGCGATTTTGTAATATATATAAACAAAACGAAAAAAATATTAAAAACTGTCTTACGTCGTGGGAAAGTCTTCGTCCAAATCGTCTCCTCCTTCAACATCAACTGCATCTTTCCCATTTGACAAAAAGAGGACTGGACTGGAGTGACCTGCTGCCATCCATCCTAAATAAAAGATTATAAATAAATAAATAAACCATTGCATTTGTTGAAAAATAATTTCTGATTATACCTAATTAAATTAACCGAAGGATAAGAAAAGATGTATATTAAATTTTTTAATGAACTGCACTTCAATCAATGTGAATTTTATGATGACATTTTTTATTCTTATAATATATTTTATGAATTATGTTCATTACCGGTAAAAGCAGATTTTACGGTGACATATGCATATGTCCTGATAATCTAATGTACAAGAAGTATAGTAGATATAATATTTTGTAATATATTTTATAGGGTTATTATTCCTTTTTCACAATGCAAATAATCGATTTTCTTCAGAATTTTTTATACATATATATAAGGAGGGGAGGAGGGGGATAAATGATAGAAAAATTTTATATCTAACTAAATACCTTTTTTTAATTTATCAGGAAAAATCAGAAACAAAATGAAGACAAATGAAACTATGTGTTGGATTGTACTGTTGCATTTGGCATAAATATATTATTGGTGAAACCATAAAATATAGCACTCCAATTTTATTACGAATGAATCCAAAATAGAATTCAATCCTTTTATTTCACTTGCAAGTTTAATCATATACAAGCCAAACGATACATTTCAAAAAAAAAAATGAATGTTATTTCTTTCGTCAAATGATGAAATAACAACTATATCGTGAGGCATAATCTACAGCGATGTATCAGCTTTCACCACAAATGCAATGTTACGAAATACATTCTTTTTGACATTTAATATGATTATAAAAAAAAGTACAGTCAACTAAACGATAAATTACTACTATGTTTTTTTTTAGTTATAATTCAGAAATTTTTTTAATCGAACTAAAAAATTGTTTTTATATCTGATCTTCTGAGAGAATTATATTACGTTATATGTGTAAGAAACAGTGGGCGCACACAACACAAGGGGGACCACCCCCTAAAGCCCTTTTTTTTTTTCCGATTGATTATAATTTAAGTTAAATACGAAAATTTAAATTAAATATTTGTTATTAATGTTTAAATTTTTAAATTTTTGCTAAATTTATTCAAAAATTTTTTTACTGTGTTTTTCCTGAAAATCGACAAAATAAAAAAGCATGATACAAGAATGGTGAATTTTTCAACCCCGGACCCTCCCCTTGAAAAATTCCTGTTGCGCTACTGGGAAGAAACATGCATTTTCGAATAAAAGCTTGAAAATACTTCAGAATATATTACACAGACGGACCCTGATTTAACGAATTTAACATTTTATTTGTTAATTCGAGGTTATTCGTTATATTAGAGTCCAAACAAGATACAAATTTTTTGCTCTTACCTTTTGGAAATTCTATAAACAACAATGCAAAAAATGTCTACAATTAGAAATTACACGGGTAAAAATACTCTTAGCGAATTATTACACACCAGTTCAATGGAAATTTTAAAATACTAACTAATAAATCTTTGACAATAATTTTGATTCTTGACTCGAAAGAGTTATTTTAAGATTCTATGCAGGGAAGAAAATACTCCATCATTTACACCCTGTTGCATAAGAGAGAGATATGTTTTCACACTTTTTCCTCAACTTTAGGCAACAGGTAGGCATCTTAATCGTAAGAATCTGAAAATATTCCTTTCGTTCTTGATTGGGATGAGGTATAAGAAAGGAATTTCCTGTCCTACTCAAGATTCAAATGATAGGTTACACTCATGACTCATCTGCACCTGTGAAGTCTAATTAGAGAGATGTTCTCAATTTTTTCATTCATTCTATTCCCTGTTGAAATTTGTTATTTACAAGAAAAGTCATTTTGGGTTCCGGACAAAAAAAATATGTCAGTTGGGGGAAAAAATCCAATATTTTCTAATACAAACAAACAAACAAAATTTTCCAAGTGCTAAAATGATTCGTTAATTCGGGGTTTATTATTCGTCAAATTTTTTATTTTTTTTTTTCCCTTTTTTTTAATTAGGGTTGTTTTTTACCTTCATTTTAATCGGGGAAACAGAAAAATTTGTTAAATCCGGAAATTCGTTAAATAGGGGTTCGTTAAATCGGGGTTCAGCTGTATTTATTAATAACGCAAAGAAATAATAATAACATTAAGTATTTTTTAGAAAAAAAAAAAGAATACTAAAAAAATTCTTTCCAATATTTCAGGGAATCCAATCTATTCTACTTACGTAAAAATGACACACATTCACAGGAATAAAGATTAAAATGCCCGACCCACCATAACAAGAAATCAAATTCCATGTTGAACAATACAATAATAAAACAGCAAGAGGAAGGAGGGAAAAAAAAACTTTTTTTTTAATAAAAAACGTGCACACACATAAATTCAATACAAAAAGAGCACTCCAGACCATTCCGGAAATTTACGATGCTCTGTGCACAAAAACAATAAGCAGACGCTTGTCACACAGGTAAGTCTGGAGTGCAGCAACAAAAGAACGAGAAGCTTCTAAATCACCCCCAAAAAACGACACAATTCATTTTCTCCCCGACACATGGGCCCCCCACGAAAGAAAAACACAATAAACGTTACCAATAACAAGCAACAAAAAGAACCAAAAAAAAAAATCCCAACATACTCTGTGGAGTTCGAAAATAGAAATAAAAAAATTAAAACCAAAAAGGGGAACAAGAAAAAAAAAATATATTCCGCTTTCCCCCGCCACTTCAGGACACTTAGATTTATTGCTACATGAAAGAAACTAGTAAGAAAAAAAAAGAAAAGGTAAGAAAATTCTAGGGATATTCAGAAGCAAAGTAGCAGCGGTTTTGCCAGCTACCGAGATAGTATTACACAGGCATACAGGATTGTTTCCGATTACATTCTTCCCCAGGTCCTGGACACTAATCATGACAAATAGGGGTTGGCAAACACGGGAGAAAATAATAACATTATATAGATATATATTCATGTGTAAAAAGGGAAATTCTAGACCTGGGAGTAGGGGGAAATTAAATTACTTTTTTTCCCCTAAAGGGATTATAGTGTCAGTGTGGTTGGATGTCCGAGTCTTGCTGGAGAAATATTTCGCTGTCTTTTTTTTCCCATTCGAAAGAATCCTGAAAAATAAGTTTGGGGATGTTAAAGTTTTAGAGAAGGATTTTGGCTCTCAGGAAATCTTGAATAATAAGAGCAATGTTGACATTCTGAAGCAGGTTATTTACAGACTTCTTAGAAAAGAAAAAAGGATGTAACAGGGAAGATGGAAAGCATAGTCGAAAAAGTTAAATTCGTATTTGTAAGTAAAGAGAACTGGATGTATGTGGAAGGTTTAGGAAAAAAGAAATTTAAAGTATAAATATTACTTTCGCAACACAAAATGCAAAAGATAAGGGGAAAATACATACTTTTTATGCGTATCTCTCTTTTTATAGCAGAAAAGCGACTCTCTTATCATGAAATCTCCGGTACTATCAGACCTCAGACTTCAAATTTAACAAGCATGCTCCTTTTGTTGAGTGGAGATTTGCTACGAAAAAGTTTTGGGGAAATCCACTTCTAAGAAGACAAAGGGTGCGTTTTTAAAATAAAAAAAAAGGAAAACCATCGTTTTTGAACTACTAGGCCTAGAGACTTGAAATTTCGTAAGCATGTTTGTTTATTTGTTGAATAGTGATCCGCTAAGGACGAGTTTTACGGAAATCGATCGCAACAGAAAGAGTGTTTCGGGGTGTGTAGGAAGATTCGATCTGAGCACTTTCTGTTCCGAAAACGAGTATCTTAGCTATCCCGCCAAAACGATCGTCATCGCGTGGGGGCTATTACTGGTTTATTTAGATACCGCTGCACTACTCTCCCACACCAGTGAGTCGGTGGATAGACGAACGATTTTTTTGTTGTTGTTCATTTGTTTTACGGAGAGCGTGTTTATTTATTTATATTGATTTTTCTTCTTATTATATATATATATATATATTGTTTATCTCGCGGTAGATCTCGCCACGATAGTTCAGAAAGTTGCGTTTTCTTACTTAAGTCTAGGTCACCAATGTAGCAGTTAGAACCCGCGACTTTCGGTTTCGTAGCCTAGTAACATATCCACAAGATAAAAGTGATCACCTCTCTCCGGAGACTGTTACTGGCTTATTTAGATACCCCTACGGGTATAAAAGATAAACATATTTCTGTTTTAGAAAATAATGTCTCGTAATTTTTAAATCAAGAGGTGAAAGCCTTAAGAATGATTCTCCTTGCAATCGAAAGCTTATTGCTGAAAGTTTATCCGGGATATTCGTAATATCGGAATCCAAAAAAAAAAAATACATTTTTTTTTTGCTCTTTCCAATCGGAAATTCTGTAAGCAACTACACAAAAATATCCACAGTTAGAAATGACACACTTTTTATTCAGCTGCAAAAAAATACTGGTACCATTTGGATGAATGAGGCAAGAAAAGAATTCCTTGTTTTATTCAAAATTCATGCAATAGCTTACACTCATGACTCATCTGTATCTAAGTCTAATAATGAGCTGCACTCTTTCATGTCAAAATTTGCTAAAATTTTGTCTGGAGAAAAAAGTCTTTTCTGTTCCGGACAAAAGGGATATATCTTTTAAAAAGAAACCCAATTTTTCTTATCCAAAAATTTAACAAAAAATAAATAAAAAATCAGCTGTTGAGATAATTTGTTTATTCGGGGCGTTACGAATAAATAAAATTGTGTAAATAATGTGTATCTGGATGTGTAATACGTTTATATTAGTCTCTGTTGTATGTATTTTATGCTAAAATTGAAATATTCGCAAGCAACGCCGTTCCTTACATTAAAATGAAGATTCAATGGAAACGGTGAAATCTTTGTGAAAGAGTCAAGTTGGCAACATTTTTGGCTACCATATGGATTCTTCTGGAAATTACCGGAGAAATCTACTAATATCGCGATCGATGACGTAATGAAATGATGATCGATGATGTAAATGATCGTAAATGATCGATGACGATGATGAATTTTTCGAGAAAAATTCGTGCAAACTATAAATAGGGGGTCACTCGCCGAAACTGAATTATTATTGTTTTCACTGTTGAAGAGTAGTATTGTCTTAATCATTTGAGTCGACCAGTGTGTTTACCTCGTGTGTTACCAGTAGTGTTTACCTCGGTTCTTGAGTAGAACGAGCAAATGTTTGCAAATAATCTTTAAACATACTTGTATTTAGACACTAACAGTTATGTCCGAATGCTGTAGAAGGTGTGAAAGCCTGAGATTTATTCTGCGAATATAGTTGCTGCATCCTGTATTTCAAGGATTGTTACTCGACAATAAATTTCTATCATTTCTGAAGAACTGTCTTGCTCTTTGCAACTGATTGCATGAAATTTTCGAGCCCCGATCTACGTAGCAGAGGTATATTATTCATTAAATAGGGGTTTTTTCCTTTCACAATTCCTACTATTATCTCACACTCTCTATATATTTATTTATATTAATCCAATTTTCAATCGTTAATAAAATACATCTTAAAGCGCTCAAGTGAGCTGAAATTTTATACACTCGATTACTTTGGATGACAATAAGGTAATGTAATTATAATTAATAAAAATTAATTGATTAAAACTAATTTTTCAAAGAATTACAAATACAACCACGTTGGCATCTTTTTCGGCGACTTAGTGACCGTTTTGGCGACTTGTGTGAAAACTTTTTTAATGTTTTTTTTTCTCACATTTTAAAGCACTCATTTGAGCTGAAATTTTCTATCCACGATTATTTGGGGTGACAATACGATAGGTTAGTTATAATGAATTACAATTAATTAACTGAAACTATTTATTTAAAGAATTACAGATACAGTCACGTTGGCTTCACTTTTAGCGACTTGGGTCAAAAAACTTTAAAAGAGTTTTTTTTCTCAATTTTTAAAGCATTCAGTTGAACAGAAATTTTATATACACGATGGTTTTGGATGACAATACGATACTTTAAAGATAATTAATGGAAATTAATTAACACTTAATATTGTGATTCTGTCCTATGTATGTACATATTTATATATATTAGTTGTAATTATTTAATAAAAAGTAACAATAAAAAATTTTAGTTGTTCTTAGTAGGAATTGACTTAATTTTTTTTTTAAATATATATATTACTGGTTTTTACCTTCCTTTTATTTGGGAGGAAGATAAATTCGTTAAATAAGGGTTCGGTAAATCGGGGTCCGACTGTATTGTCAAAACAAACTTAATTAGTATTAATTAAAAATTATTTTGAGTACATTCATTAAAACTCAAATTAGTAAGAAAATGCATTGAATTTCACATAACTTATTTCAATAAATGAATTCGAAATTATAATTACTAAAAACAATCAACAAAAAAAAGAAGCCATGTTCTCATAATTATGACAGAAAAAACTTTTTGAATAACGTTTCCTATTGTTTAATCTCAAATAGAAAAACATCGAAAACATGGGATCGTCTCTCTCTCTCTTATGTCAGCAGTTTGTAAAGAATGCGTGGGATAAGTAAGCGAAAGTGCAGTTTCAAGTGTGTGAAGAGCTCGGTGAAGAGCCCTCTTAAACCCGAAACTCCCACAAAATTATTCCAGAGGGTGCAACTAATGCGCTCACACAAACTGCATTAAAAGTCTGTCTCGTTTTAAATTAACTTGAGAGCACTGCACTACACATTAAAAAAAAGAAGTTAAGTGAATTTTAAAGAGTTGAGAAACGTAAGAAATACTTTTTTTTAAATTAGCGTCCCTTAAGGAGGGTTTATTCAATTAAAAATTAACACGCTTTTTAAAGAAATAAGTTGTCTGAAGTTTATATGATGGAAAAATCTTTTTAAAAATTGTTTTAGTTAATTCTGCGAACTGCATTTTTTGGTATTAGCTGGCTGATTTTATTACTATAATTACCAAAATTCGCCAAGTTGAACCAGATACTTGTTAGTTAACCGAAAACTAGGCTTATTATGTTTGCTGTTCTGTTATTGGGGCTATCATGTTCTGCCCTATACTGTCTTGCTGTTTTGTTTCCTACAGCTTGGCATTAAGGTAGAATTGCAGTAATTTAGTATATGGTTAGTTATTATACGTCTGTGTGTGTGCATGTCCGTGAGTGTGTGTGTGCGTTTTAAAAGAATAAAATGTTTTATTTGTAACAATTTAAATATCTGTTATCTTTCTTAGGTCACTACAAACATTAAAAAAAGGGACATATAAATATTAAAAAATTGGAAATTCGTTTTGTAAAATTTTGTTTAAAGTGGGCCTTGTTTATGTAATTTTAATCGATTTTCTTCAGTTTTTCAACGTTTTTATATTGAAAATACTTTTCTCTGTACAATTTTAATTTTCTTTTCTCAAACAACTTAATAGACAAATCTGAAAACAACAACAAAATTGTCATGTCTCAATTTAAAAACAAAATTTGTCGCGCACGTACCTTGGACTTTTCAAGAACTGCTCCAGTAAAAGATTAAATGTTTATCTATTGGTGAGATCCCTTGTTAATAATATAAGCTAACCTATTTTATTTTTAAGAAGTAAAAGCATCTTTTTTTAAAGTATGCAAAACTCCAAAATGAAGTAAACTTTACAGATCAATATTCTCTTTAAAAAATGATATTTTAAGACATCCGAAAGTGTTTTAATGTACTTCTTAAGCACTTAAGGAAAGAGGCCGAGGACAAGAAAAAGAAAAGAATCTGTAGCAAACAAGTTATACATTATATTGTTAATATAATAAAAGAAAATGCATAACAAATACAAGTCACATTCATATTTTTAAAAATACATCATCAGCTCATATGCAGTAAACCACTAGATTATAAAGCAGATCTCAATTTCAGATAAAACTCTTTGATTATCAAAAAAAAAAAGATTGCGGCTGGGTAAAAAATATATTTTACATTACATTCCGAAATGAACGTTCACTAAAATTTAAATTTCCACTGTTTAAAAATTACAAGAAAGTGCTCGTTTAAGATATATTACAGCATATGCGTTCAAATATTAGTAAGTTATCCAGTAATTAACGCAAACAGTGGCGCACACAGGAATTTTTCAAGGGAAAGGGGAGGGGGACCCAGTATCGAAAGTCCAGCCTTCTCGTGTCATGCTCCAATACACCGCCTAATACATTCTTTTCATTTTGTGGATTTTCGGGAACAAAAAGCATTAAAAAAATTAATTATTGAATAAATAATTAGCAGTAATTGACAAAATTAATTATGGAAAATAAGTACTTAATTAAATTTTACGTACTTAATGTATAGGATTATAATCAGTCGAAAAAAAAATTAAGGGCTATGGAGGGATCCAGATCCGGGACCCCCCTTGTATGCGCCACTGACCGCAAGCAATGACTTTTCAAAACGAAAATATTAAAACTTATTTCAAGTCCCGGCAAACGGAATAAATAACTCTTCCCCTACAGAATTTCCCCGATTTATATATTCCAAGAGAGCCCCCTAAATATTAATCACTCCTATCATGATGATAAATTAAGCGGAATTTTAAATTACACGCTAGGAATATATCACAAGCCCCGGCTGCTTCGAAACGTTGACGTTATATCCGATTTAAATAAGACTCGTCTACACAAACAAAGCTATGCAAATACCCTTGCACTTTTCATCATACTCGAAACAGCACGAATTTTAAGTCGTCCCTAGCCTACCCCTTTAAAAATCCAATCTATTCCTTCTACAGCAACCCTTTTCGGGAAGAAAGACACAACTTTCTTTTAGTCTACACGCTATAAAAGGAACAAAATGACTTTTATGCGCCGATCTTTTATGGAAAACACGCGATTTAAAAAAAGGACCAGAAAGAGGAAAAAAATAATAATAAAATCACTCTCTCCTCCGCGATAACGAACGACTAGTGAGAAAACAGAAGTTGAGCAAACATGGCCAACCGGGAAAGACTAACAGCCGGGCTTAAAAATTCCAATTTTCTTGTCATTTCTCACGAAAAATCCCGGGATATAAAAATTCCTCATCCCCAACATCCATCACCCTGCGTTAAATAAATGTTTGGAGCAGCGGGTAAATAATTGAAGTCTCTTAATCAAAGCTACCAACGTGCCTTTCTCTCTCCTCTACCTTCCCTTTTTCGAAAAAGAGAATTATTTTGAGGGGTTCTAGATTAATGAGGGGTCGAGCAGACGAGATTGTTGTCGGTGAAGAATGCAGTGAGCAGGAGTGCGAAATAATTTTTAACAGATTGAAAAGGGAGTTGGTTGTGAATAATAAATAAATGTGTGTGTGACTTTGGTGTATGATTTTTTGTTGCTTTTATAGAGGGAGGGTGCGTTTCTGGCGGGGGATGTTGCGCTCCTAGAGCTTCAAGGATGCAATCTATTTCTATTAGATGGGATTAAATCTGGCCTGAAAGTGATGGGAAGAAAGAGGATTATGTATTTTCCGTGCTCTTATACACCTTCATCTCATTCAATTCCGTACATCTTTCTTCGGAAGTTGCTTCGTATAATAAACCCCGGTAAATGTAAGAAATTAATTTCTTTTGCTGAGCTCTGATCTAACGAAAATCCGGGTTTAACGAGGAAGTAAGATGAATCACTACTAAAAGCTTCTAATGTTGTAGTAATTTGGATACTTTTAAAACAGTTTTAAATAATTTCGCTAAATGAGTTCTGATTTTAAAAAATCAATTTTAAAAAGAAATTTGAAAAATTGCAAGTTTGATTTGAATTTATTTGAGCACCTTTAGCAGTTTCTTTTCTATATTTCTGTTTTTCTTTTTGATTTGATTTGCTTACATAAATTTGAATTTAACAATATATTTTAAATACATGAAAAATATATGAATAAAATAAGTGGTTCAAAAAAATATCCTACTAAGATAAGAAAATAAGAGAATTTTCAAGAATCTGAGATATTGATCAAATAAAATTGCAAATACCTTAAGAGTCATTGGACTAAAATGGATACTATTATGATTTCTAAAGGTGTCACAGATTTAGGAAAGTGAAATAGGGTTAAACGTTGTTTTATGGATCCAACCTTCCCCGTCAGCAGAAATTTTCGACATGATAGAAAAACAGAACCCTATTGAAAATCAGGTACTATCTATTAACACGTGGGATGAACACAAAACAATAAATTGCTTGGAAACTGGGGAGTTTCGTGTAAGACTGACCCCTTGACCGAAACATCTGCACATGCACCCAAGCACCTAAGGTTACGTAAACTGAGATAGGCACAGTAGGCCTTAGCCTCTCATGGGCTATTGCACCACCCTCTGGAGTTCAGTTCATTAAATTATTAGTGGTTGTAAAAAGGAAAGATTGCTCCGATTTTTCAAAAATATTATGAAGTTCTTTCTTTATTTGTTGATTAAAAGTAGAATCGATGAATGACTGTTAATTATTGATGAATTAATTGTACCAAATATACTTCAACTTGTTAAATGAAGAAAAAACTGAACCAAAAACCTCCACTTGCGTTAGTTGCATTTGTTCGAATTTTCCAAAATGCGAGTTTAAAACTACTGTATAAATATAACTTGGTGATGCGAAAAAATAAAAAATACGCATTTCTTATCTCATCCAAAAATTTCAAATTCAGGATAAAACTTTCAAAACATTGCAGTAAAGTGAATATCTTTACTCAGCGATGACCACTCGAGATGCGGTCAGCACTTTTTTACACGTATAATCCACGAAAAGAAGTCTTTTATCATATCAAATCCCATAAAAAAAAGGGGGGAAAACTCAGTGTAAAGAAATAAATAAAAAAAAGTCCAAAAAAAAATGTTTGCTAAAAAAGGAAAGACACAATGAACTAAATATCAGATTTTTGAATATAGCGATGATACATTTGTGTGATGTTGGCTTTCAAGACGAGGCATGAAAGATAGATGAGAGATTGTCTCTTGAAGTAGATTCAATAAAAAAATATTTAAAAGGAGAAAAAAAAATATTTTATGCTTGAGGCAATGTTTTTTTTTTCCTTCAAAAAAAAAGTTTTTTTGTTTTCGGACAGTAAATTTATTCCCACGCACGTTCTTTTCTTCACTGCAACCGTCTGAGAATTCTTCACGGAAGAATAAAAGAAAAGAATGATTTTTAAACAATATTTTTTCTTAAATATTAATTTAGCGTGAAATATCTCTCAAGAAACAAAGAAAAATAAAATAAAAGCCGCAGTTTAAAAAGTAAACAATGCAAATCTTTGCTTGAGTGAATTGGTTTGGGGATAAAATGTTATCCAAGATTAATCAGCCATGTTGAACAGAATAATGACTGAAAAAAATATATCGCATGGGAATATAGAGGGAAAAAAAAGGGATTTTTGAAAGGAAAAATGAATAATGAGTTTTCGTCCAATGAATGCCTTCGATGCATCCATCATGCTTGAGATTCAATGGGAAAAGAAAGAAAAAAGACTTTATTCTTTAAAAAAATTAAGTATGCAACCAGCTTACATTTTAGCTTAAGGCCATTATACGACAACACAAAAAATATCTACTAATATTTAACGTAACATTAATAAATGTATTCTTAAAATTAACGATGTACGAGTAATACATGTTTTGTGTTATTAATTTGTAAATTTTACGTCATTAATATCTATTAGTCCGGTTGGGTGGAGTAGTGGTTAGGCACTGGCCTAGTACGCCCAGGTTTGCCGGTTCGTCCCCGGCTCAAGTCAGTGGATATTTATGACGCAGAAAATCGACATGTCGTACGATCAGTAGCGCACACAAAAATTTTTCAAGGGGAGTGTCCAGGGTCGAAAGTCCACCATTTTGCTATCCTGCTCCAATACACCGTCCAACATATTCTTTTGATTTTGACGATTTTCGGGAACAAAAACAATGCAAAATTAACTATTTAATAAATTATTAACATTAATTAATAAAATTAATTACTAATAACAAATACATAATTAAATTTTACGTAACATAGTATTATAACCAATCGAAAAAATCAAATGCTATGGGGGTGTCCGGACCCTTAGGACACTCCCCTTATGTGCGCCACTGCGTATGATTATAGTTGAAGATTCCTAGAATGCCCGTTTGGCTTGGGTGCTCTCGGCAAAATTAAAACTCCTAATACAATTTCGCATCGTCAGAGCTCAGGTGGCTCCCTCTGGGAAGGAAACTTGTCGTCAAAATTGCATTGCGGCAATTGGTATCTACCTATATGGTGCCACACTAAAAAGTGATACCAGATCCTAGGAAATGTACTAGGTCTGCAATGGTAATAACCAATCCGAAGTTTCATTTAAAATTTTAAAAATATCTGCTGGATTCACACACTTGAGCAGTTTTTAAGAATGAATCAACAAAATAAGTTTCTCTCTGGCGCTAAAATAATATTCACAACATCTCCTACAGTTCTTTTTAGAATCAAACATAGAATTAAAATATTTTTTCATGAACACAAAGTATAATGTCGTTGCCATTCGAATTTACATAAAATAAACAAATAAATATAATTAAATGGCGTGTTTAAAAATGAACTAAATTTTTTAAAAGAGTCATGTGACACTAGTTTACAATTCTTAATAATTATGATTTCTAATTAATTCATAAATATCACTTTTTTCTATGTTTATAGATGGTAGAGGTTAAGTAAAAGAAAACGTTTACTGAAATATTTTGAAAATTCATTAGTTATTAATTTATGTTCAGGTAAACAAACACCCGAGAAAGGTAAAATAACTGTCACATAAAAAAATTAAAATGGCGATATGGAAAATGAACAAAAACACGTACTTCTTAATAAGGGTATTATGTTTTAATCTGTAATACATATCGTGGCAGATAACTTTGCTAAAACCCATCGAGACGATTATAATTTATCAGTTGCAGTTACGGTTTTCTGCAATAAGTTTTATTTAAGGCTGTTTCCGTCAAATGTACGAGAGTTTGAACTAAACTCGAAGCACATTTTCGGACAGAAAAATGCCTCTATTTTAATGAAAATTTTTAACGCTGCAACTCATGCATTTGTTTATAATATAGCATTGTTAAAATTTCAAAGTATTCCGTAAATAATTATCTTTTAATTTTAACGTGTAAAGGGATAGCTCGTTAAGCATTACGGTAAAGGAGAAAAATTGCGAAACACATTTTACAAAGTATAAAATGTGTCAACTCGGATAAAAATGAGTAATATGATAAAAATAAGTAATTTTCTACAGGATAAAGAAGCCAGAATATAATATTAATGTTAGAGTATTTTTCTATCTGAAAAAAATATTCCGAATTCGGGTCCTATTCTTTAACACTAACCAAAGACAACCTTAAAATTCAGCAACTAAGTGTTACCTTTGAAAATAATGCCATAGTATATTTAGGCAAGTCCGGTTCTATCCTCGGGTTGGGCAAGGTCGACTCAGCCTTTCATCCTTTCAGTGGGTCGATTAATGAGTACCAAGTTTGCTTGGGGACTAAACACTGAAGATTTCGCTTCAGGCTGACCACTTGATCGGGACATCTGTTCATGCACCTCAGAGCCCAATGGTCACGTATACTGGGTTGGGAACAGTAGGCCCTGGCCCTCATGGGCTATTGCGCCACTGAATTTAGTTAATTTTTAGTATATTTAGATATTTTTGCGTATAAAATTGTATTTTGCATTAAGCACAAAGTAGCATGATTTGTGTACTATATAGAACAAAAATACATGTGTACAAAACATAAAAAGTATACATATATCAAATAGCAAATTGGAGATGCAATGATTTCATTTGAAATTCAATAGCTCCAAAGTAATTATTTGAAGAAGCCAGTAATTAGTAAACATGTTTATTTCACTTATTTCCTGGGATTTTCTTATCGATCATAACAAAAAATGTTTCATGGGTAAAAAATTTTTTAAATATTTTCTTCTTAAATTATAATTGAAAATGAGTCTCTAATTAAAACTGTTCTTTTCTCGATTCATTCCCTAAAAATGTATTTTCATCAACAAAAGAAGAAATTTGATTAGAAAATTTCTGTACTATATTATTTTCAGAGCTTTTCTTTCGGTGTTTTTTAACAAGACGTGGGGTGGGAATAAAAATATAAAGAAAGTAAAATAGTCAGAGAGAGAGAGTAACTAAAATGAAGAGATTTTGCTTTTTATTTTTAATTAAATTCACTTATTATTTTCAAGTCTTCATTCTAATAACAAAAGTATTTTAATTAATGCTATTGATAATACCTTATTCGCGAATAGTTCAATTCTTAATAACTGATGAGAATTATTTGTCCGTGATTTCGCTGAAATAAAGATTTTTTAAATTTCTTCAGAGAGTTAAACAAGGAAAAAAGCTTATTTATTGCTATGAAACATAAATAAGAGGACATTAAAAAAGTTATCGTGTAATAATAAATGTGTGTCGTACAATTATGCGCTTAAGGTATTCGACTACGTTCGGAACCGTGATTTTAAAAATGTGCATAAATGGATAATTTTCATGATATTTAGTGTCACTTAGTTTAGAATACATGTATAAAATTGTTTTAAGGACATTTTGACGGAAAAAAAAATTATTTAAATACAATATTTTGGCACCTTTTTTTTTTTCAAAATGTTCTCCTTTTATAAAAAATGCTTCTAAAATAATAATATTTTGCTTATATAAAGTAAAGATTTCTCCACAGAGTCTGAACTATTTTTGAAAAATTCACATTATTTTCAGAGTTACAAACAATTGAAATAATTATCGGCGTTTTTTTCTTAAAATTTCTGCCCTCTGTAGTCGTAAAACATGGATAAACCCACTTCTAAGTTATATCTGTCAAAAATTCTAGTTGAGCCTCTGTACAGAGGTCTGAGCTATAGACAGGCAAAATATTATTTTAATAGAAGCATTTTTCACAAAAGGAGAATATTTTGAAAATTAATCATTCTATGTTCATTTTTTATCGAAATATTTTGTACTTAAATAATTTTTTATTGTAATACTATTTTTAAAACAATTTTACATACATTTTCTAATCTAAGTGACACTAAATATCATAAATATTATCCATTTATACGCTTTTGCAAAATCACGGTTCCGAATGTTGTCAGATACCTTAAGTCAAATATACAAAATAAAAATGCTGGAAAAAAAACTATTCCAAGGACAATATTTTATTTTAAAATTTAACAAAGGGCAAATTTAATAAAAATATATCTCTGCACATAAAGTATCGGTTTACGTATAGTTGCGCAAGAGAAAATGTGTTATAATGTTTAGTTTTTATCTTTTCATAACATATTACTGACACATAGACAAGGATACTTTAGTAGTGACATTTTGATAAAACAAAAACAAAAAATGAATGAGCCTTTTCTGTTAGGAAAATCAAGATTCTAAGTGCATACACATAGATTTAAGAATTCTGGAACTCTATGCGACACAGAAATAAGAAAAATCAAAAAATAAATTGACTTTTCATTTACTGCCATTTAGATTCCAAAGGACAAACACAAAGCTACAATTAGAGAAAAGGCTCACAATTAAAAAAGAATTCTGCAAATAAAACTTATTTTTCCTCCTTTTATTTCATTCCCCTTTTTATTATCTTTAGTGACATAAGGGGGAAGGGGAAGGGAATCCTGTAATAGTTTCCCTCATTAGCTCAATGACAACATTTGGAATTTGGAACATTTTTCAGGTAGAAAGAAAAAATAAAAAAAAAGAATGAAAGAAGAGACACTTTAGAAAGACCGAAACCTCTAAAAAGAAACCCAGATAACTAGCGAAAGACATAAAACACACAGTAGCTGAAACGGACGAAAAACCGAGGAAAGTTTTGACGTTGAAATATGATCTGAGATGTTATCAGAGACCTAAGGAAAAGTTGGTGCCACATTCTTTTCTTTCGCCACTACGGAATGGGATGTTATTTTGCTGAAAAAGTTTTTCACTGTGATTCGGTTTCCTCAAAGTTAAGGATTTCCGACAATTTAACCATAGAGTTGGTAGAATTCTTTAGTTTTTAGATGATAGATCGCCAAACTCCGCCAAGAGGGGATTTCCCTTACTTTTTCGCTTGTTCATTTACCCTTTCATCTGGACCCATTGATAGCATTTGGAAAAACTTAGAAAAAGTACGTTGTTTGGAAAATTTGTAAAAGTAGAGTTACCTTCGTTTTCTCTTACAAGAGGAGGGCACGACTAAGTAAGTTCTTTGGGGGGACGAGACTTGGTGTAATAGTATTACTCCTTTCGAGTGTTCAACCCTCAATGTAATTCCGCCGAATGGCCAGTCAATTCGGAGAAAATAGTTTCTAAATTCATGCTTACCTTTTACGCAATTAAGTTTTAATTACCTCAAGCAAAGCAGTGGCATAGTTGGTAGTACACCTGCTTTCTACGCGGGCGGATAGGGTTCGAATCCCGTGATCAATTTTTTTCCAATTCATTTAAATATTTTTTAAAGTCTAATAATTTTATTTAAAAAGGACTTATTAAATGTTTTATATAATTATAAAATAATTAAATTCAAGTATAAAAGACATATTATTTTTATTATATTAATCATAAAATAATTTAATAATAATAATAATAATATATTTTATAATTATTTTATATTATATACATTTTATTTATAATATATTGTATTTCACATGATAAAACTGTTTGCAACTAATTTTTATATAAAATATCATTTAATATTTATTATAATATATTTTATTATAGATATTATTTATTAATCTAAAATATATTTATAAAATATAATGCAAATATTTATATAATTACAGTAACCATTTTACTTTATAAAATACAAAATATAATTACATAAAATATCATTTAATATTTAATAAAACTTTCATAAATAAATTTATTAAATTTTAAGAAATAATAAATGAATCGTAAAAGAAAAGTTGATCGCGTGATTCGAATACTGTCCACCCGCTTTGAAAGCAGGTGTTCTACCCACCATGCCACTGCAGCGCTGGATGTAATTAAAACTTAATTGTATAAAAGGTAAGCATGAAATTTCGAAGGCTATTTTCTCCGCAATGACTGGCCATTCGGTGGAATTACATTGAGGGTTGAGGGTTTTCAAATTAAGTAGCAAGCATATTTTTGACACAATCTGCTACAATGAAAATGATAGTGGATTTGTTAGATTATCGATAGTCTGATTTACAGAATTTTATTCCAAAGATGCGAAATTTTTAAAATATCTACAGAGTGGATAAAACAAAGAAAGCAAATTGGTTATTTACATTATCTTCGATTTCCTTCGTGGCAGAACATTATAACTATATTGTCACTTATTTAAGTCTCTACATTTCCATATCATTGAAAAGGGACTTCACGAAAGACAAGATCAAACCACAAAGCAAAGCAATATCAACGAACTGAAGTGTTACGCCACCAATTTGCCATGGTTGTCAACAGTGGCACACACAGGAATTCTTTTCAAGGTGGAAGAGGGGGGGTCGAAAGTCCACCATTCTCGTATCATGCTCCAATACGCACGCCGCCCAACGTATTCTTTTGATTTTGTCAATTTTAGGGAACAAAAAACAGTACAAACTTTAATTATTGATTTAATAATTAGCATTAATTAATAAAATTAATTAATAATCAATCGAAAAACAATTCAAGGGCTAAGGAAGAGGTCCGGACTCGAGAACCTCTCCCCACCCCTAGTGTGTGCCACTGGTTGCCACGTCTCACGCTAGGTACAACTGCAAAAGTAGCTAAAAAGTCGCTAAACTCAAGAATAAATTTTGCTAAAGTAGTTGAAAATTTTTTAAAAAAGTGTAATCTATATTCCATTGAATATTTTGTTACTCTTCATTTTTTTAAACTGAATTTTCACAAAAATATAAATGTTCAATTTTTCTGTGGACCATCAAAAGTTTTCCCCGATTGGGTCCGGGGATGAAAGTTCACCATTCTTGTATCATGCTATTTTTGATTTTGTCAATTTTCAGGAACAAAACACAGTAAAAAACTAATTATTGAATAAATAATTAACATTAATTAATACAATTAATCATTAATAACAAATATTTAATTAAATTTTACGTATTATATACTTAGAATTATAACCAATCGGGAAAGAATCAAGGGCTTTGGGTCGACCCCAGGACCCTCTATTGTGCGTCACTGTGGCATACTATAAGTTTGCTATTTCATATACATATGACAGAATCACAATATGTTAAGTGGTAATTAATTTTTATTAATTATCATTAAAGTGTAGTATTATCATCCAAAACAATAGTGTATATTAAATTTCAGTTCAACTGAATACTTTAAAACGTGAGAAAAAAAAACTTTTTAAATTTTGACACAAGTCGCCAAAAGGGTCGCTAAGTCGCCACAAATGATGCCAACGCGGCTACATTTGTAATTCTTTAAATAGTTGTAGTCAGTTAATTTAATTATAATTAATTTTTATTAATTATAATTAAATTATTGTATTGCCATCCAAAATAATCCTGTATATAAAATTTCAGCTCACAATTGAGCGCTTTAAAAAGTATTTTATTAACGATTGAAAACTCCACCAAGATAAATAAATAAATAGAGTGTGAGTTAATAGTAGGAATTGAATAAAGGCAACCAAACCTTGTAAACAAGAGCCAAAACCTGTTACTTTCCATTTATAACACCACACCTCCATACTTTTTCTAAAAAAAATTAATAAATGGAAAATATCGATTTTGAAATTTAAAGCTCCCGTAGAATATGTGAGCTTACGTAAATATTAATCGTCACTCTAATTTTCCCAAATTAAGATTGATGGCGTACAATATGTTCAACTCATCATTAGCGAACTTCCGGAAGAACATCTAGAAATAAAAAAGTAAAAAAACTATCTCCGAGATATTTCGGAGGAGAGAGGCCGATATGACTCATTAAGACTCCATTAAGAAAATAATTCTTTTATACGTAACGTGCACCAAAGTGTCATCTCTCTTTAAAAAGGTTTTCTTGAAGATGGGTCGAATTTTCCCCTTTCGCTTCTGTTTAAAAAATTGCATAAAGGCACAGATGTGTTCTTATTTGTAAGCAAAATATTATAGTAATCAGTATAAGGAATGCATTAGATTTGGATTTTTTTGGTGTTTTCTTTTCTTTAGATATTTATATTAAATTTAATGCATATTGAAAATTCAAATTCTTAATTAATGTAGCATCTCTAAGTTGACTGTCCAATAAATTAGCAATGGGCAAACTACTGCTCGCTGGTTAGAAGCGGCCCACATTGAGGTTGTGCCAAGGCCTTTACAGTAGATTTTGAAAGAATAATAAAGAAACTGTTTAAAAATAATTTATTTAAGGACATGTTAGACTTTGGCGTCTATGAAAATTTCTGTTGAAGTTTGAGTAATTTTTACTTACACAATGTATAGCTTTCACAGTTAAAAAAGATTAAATTCATTTAAAAAAACTTCTGCTTGTGCAAAATAATAATAGTAACAAGTAATATAAAAAGAAAAAAAATTTTTTAATTCAATTCCTACTTAGATCAACAAAGAAAAATTTAATTTTATATTACTTTTTATTAAATATGCACATACATATGACAGAATCACAACAGTAAGTGGTGATTAATTTTCATTCATTATCATTAAAGTATCGTATTGTCATCCAAAACGATCGTGTATATAAACTTTCAGTTCAACTGAATGCTTTAAAATGTGAAGGAAAAAAAATCTTTTAAACTTTTGACCCAAGCCGCTAAAAATGAAACCAAAGTGGCTGTATCTGTAATTCCTTAAATAATTAGTTTCAGTCAATTAATTTTAATTATATTATCGTATTTTACCCAAAACAATAGTGTAGGTATAGAAAATTCCAGCTCAATTGAGCGCTTTAAAATGTATGCTATTAATGATTGAAATTCCACGAAGATAAATAAATATATATAGAGAGAGAGAGTATAAGCTAATAGTAGGAATTGTGAAAAAGATTAAATTTATTTAAAAAACTTCTGTTTGTGCAAAATAATAATAATATTAATAATAATTTTCAAATTTTAATCTGAGATCGTGCTGAATTTTATGAGTTAAGAGTCATATTACCGTCGTACTATAAAGCAACACGAGGGTTATTGGCAATGTGTCTATTAATTTTGAGCCTCGGACACCCGTCGTACTATAAAGCAACACGGGGTTATTGGCAATGTGTCTTTTAAATTTTTTGAGCCTCGGACACCCGTCGTACTATAAAGCAACACGAGGGTTATTGGCAATGTGTCTATTAATTTTGAGCCTCGGACACCCGTCGTACTATAAAGCAACACGAGGGTTATTGGCAATGTGTCTATTAATTTTGAGCCTCGGACACCCGTCGTACTATAAAGCAACACGAGGGTTATTGGCAATGTGTCTATTAATTTTGAGCCTCGGACACTTGAGGTGGCATCCCTTGTACCAAACCGCGTCAGTGGGAGGACTTTGAGCTCGAAATACTTAAGGCTGTCTTTGGTTAATGTTAAGGTATCCGACTACGTTCGGAACTGTGATTTTAAAAAAGCGCATAAATGGACAATTTTCGTGATCTTTAGTGTCACTTAGATTAGAATACATGTATAAAATGGTTTTAAGGACATTTTGACAAAAATTATTTAAATACACTATTTCGGCAAAAAATGAACTTAGAATAACCTTTTTTTCAAAATGTTCTTTTGTGAAAAATGCTTCTATTATAATAATACACTGGTGTGCAAAACTTAAGCAACAGGTGGGTTTATTGCCATAACTTCACGAAAAATCATCTGAGAGACATGAAATTCTGAAATGAGGGAGAGTATTATGTACGTAAAGGATGACGAAAGCATCGGCGCTGAAAAAGGAATACAACGCATACGGTATGGAATCAAACAAAAACAAGCTTTATTGAACGCAATAGTATCGTGGACTCATGATTGTCTATCCAACAGGAAGAACAACAAGCAGATGTTCCTTAATTTGGGATATGCCCTCCCTTACTACAATGGTTGCTTTGCACCGTCTCCGCATACTCAGAACCAGCTGGTGCAACATTTCTAGAGGTAGGAGTGCCCGTTCCTCAATCAACATCTATTTGAGTTGTTGGTTGCACTCCGGATATGCAATACGTCTCCCCAAAGCATCCCACACATGTTCAATGGGGTTTAAATCTGGGGAGCACACTGGCCAATCCATTCAGTGATATCTTCACTTTCCAGCAGCTCCTCAACAGCAAAGAGGGGCGATGTGGCGTGCATTGTCATCCATAAAGATGAAGTCTGGGCCAATGGCACCTCGGAAAAGATGCAGATGGGGAAGAAGTACCTCCTCACAATAGCGATCCCCGGTTACAGACCCTCTGTCGAAAATGGGAAGCTCGTTCGGTTCAGCATAATGCCAGCAGACAAGAACCCCAGGACCACCGTAACGATGTCTTTCCTTGATGTTAGGGGGATAAAACCGGGTCGATCTCTCTCCAAATCAAAACGCGTTGAGAATCGCTTCGGTACTGAACCGACTCTCATCCGTAAAGAAACACGACTCCATTGATCAGTTTTTTCAGTTTTTGTGCTCTCTGGCCCACTGAAAACGGTGGCTTCGGTGGCCAACTTTCAAGGGGAGGCAGCGTTCAGGACGGCGGGCAAACAGGCCCCTTTGTGAAGGCGTCTGGCCACGGTAAACCGCTACACTTGTCGACCTGTTGCTGTACAGAGTTTCTGAGCAATGGTGCTTGCTGACTGCTGTCGAACTTTTTTCGCCTGCAGGATGATATATCGGTCACCCCCTGCAGTTGTCGTCCTCGGGCGGCCACACCAACCTTTCTAACAGCTGTACCTGTGGTTTGGAACGTTTTCCAAGCGCGCGAAAAGACAACTTTGTTGATTCCGAACTCTCGCTACACTGATGACAGTACGCCCTCCTCCAGCTTTCCGATCATTCTTCCACGTGTGAAGTCATCCAGATGATTTCTTCTAGCCATATTTCACGAACTGACACGGCACTTGCAAAAATATGGTGAATTGCGTCTCCGTCCTTCATTTCATTCTACTGTTGAGCAGCGCGCGCCGACATCACGCGTTTTGAATACGCTCACTTCGCTTCTGACGTTTTGTTCCTGATATTTGCATACGCATGTCGTTTCTACTGACTTACGTGTTCCCTCTACTGATCTCCAGACCTCCTTTTCTGCAATTTCATGGCTATCTGCTAAATTTTTACATTGTTGCTTAAGTTTTGCACACCAGTGTATTTTGCTTGTATATAGCTCAGACGTCTGTACAGAGACGTCAACTGCTCAACTATAATTTTTGAAAAATTCACAATATTTTCTGAGTTACAACCATTTGAAATTATTATCGTAGTTTTTTTTCTTAAAATTTCTCCCCTCTGTTGTCGTAAAACATGGACAATCCTACTTCTAAGTTATATATTTCAAAAATTCTAATTGAGCCTCTGTGCAGAGGTCTGAGCTATATACAGGCAAAATATTATTATAATAGAAGCATTTTTTACAAAAGGAGAATATTTTGAAAATTTGTCATTCTATGTCCATTTTTTGTGAAAATATTGTACTTAAATAATTTTTTATTGCAATACTATTCTTAAAACAATTTTATATACATTTTCTAATCTAAGTGACACTTAATATCATAAATATTATCCATTTACGCACTTTTGCAAAATCACGGTTCCGAACGTAGTCGGATACCTTAAAGAATAGAGAGCTTGAATTTAGAATATTCTTTCTAACATAAAGGAACTGAGAGAGAGAGAGAGAGAGAGAAACTTTTAACGCAAGCGTTATATTTTGGCTTCGTTATCCTATAGAGAGCAGCATATTTTATCATATACTTCTCATTTTTAATTGAGTTGATCCTTTTTTACTGGTATGAAATGTGTTTAGCGTATTTTCTCCTATACTGTAATGTTAAATGAGCTGACCCTTTACGCGTTAAATTTAAAATAAGAGTATTGATGAAATATTTTAAAATCTTAAAAACACTATATTATTAAAAGATGTGTGTTGTTTGTAATGTGTGTAATTTGTTTGAAAAAATTGAGGCATTTTTCTGTCTGTGAATGTGCTCCGTATTTAGTTCAGGTTCTCGTACATTCGCGAAAGACAGCCTTAACATGCATCAGCCCCCTCTACTCGGCAGGTCTTCAGTGGCACTAGGACTCGAACCCAGATACGTCGGCCACGAGTTCGTGACCATAACCATTAGATTATCGTGGCCACGCGTATTTGTACAAAGATTATTTGAGAAGAGTTGGCCTGCACCTTTATTTGGGGGGTATCAGATAAGTAGAGTTTCATTCTTTTTATAACTGGGATCGTGATACTTTATCTTCATAACAATTTAATTTTCTAATCCTTTTGACGTACATTTTTATTTGTAATAGATTAGTTATAGGTTACGCATGGCTACACCTATTTTTGAATCGGATTCGGACTGAGAGTTTTCAAGAGCAGTATCCTCGAAGTTAGATATGCAGGTTTTGAGGTCACAACTATAAAATAAATCTACAAAAATTTGTTCTACTTTTTTTTTTTTGCACATATAAAAAAAATTATTATCAGGTTTTATTTTATAAATTATTAGAAAAACATTTTCATACACAAAAAATAAAATCCGCTGTTTTTAATATACACTCTCGGAAAGTAAGCGCTGTGTTTAATTCATCCTATGTATGTAAACGTGTTTTCTACAGCGAAACGTCAAAAGAGTTGCATTAGGGGGAAGAATGTTTATTAACATGAACTCTCTTATAAAACAACACGAGGGCTACTGGTGACGGACCTTTTGTCTAATGTCTAAGAATCATTTAGCATTACCAAAGAAGAAACAAAGAACAACACAATTTACATCAGAAGAAAATAGTCAAATTCAATGGGCTAAATTCATATGACGTCATAGCCACATGATAATGCTAACCACGTGTTTCTAGCCAATCAGTTCAAAAACTCAGGTGACATGGTAGTCACACGATAAAAGCAATCACTTGTTTCGAGCCACTCAGTTCATACGCTTCATTGTTGCCAACTTTTGCTCTTTGCAGAAACTTTCTCTTAAAAAGTACATATTTGTCAACATACAAAGGTAAAAATATAGGTATACAAAATGAGTTTTATTTAAAAATGCATGCATAAAATAAGATTTTTTTTTACTTTAAAAATATTTTTGAAGAATGTTTTTTATATCATTTGAACACTTTTACCTAAGTATGAAATTAGAAATTTTACCTAAATTTTACAAATAGAACAAAAAGTACAATTAGTTTAATGTCTGTTTTGAACTCAATGGAGAATACGTGTTTGTCTTTATCATGTGACCATCATGAATTTAGCGCGTTAAAAGTAATAGTAGGATAAAATACACTGCATATACGATAGTGAAATAAAAAAATGTAATATTAATGTCGAAGCAATTTTCCTATCTTAAAAAAGTATTCCGAATTAGAGATTTATCATTTAGCATTACACGAAAATAGCCTTAATTTACACAAATCTTTATATAACTATATTTGTTGAAACAGTAAAAGCAAAACTATCATTTTCGATTAGAAAAAAAAAGTATTTTTTTATTGCCTACCTACTAAAACATTCCCAATCATCTCTAAAAACAGTAGGATTAATAAATTACGAAGACTATTAAGTAAGAAACTATTACTAGTAGTACTTAAGGTCAAAAGGTTATTAATGGATTGATTGTGACTATATAGGAAACCTTTTTGTGACAAGCTATCATTGCGAAGTAACGATTTATTGAGCACCTTTGTATAACGTTCATTACTCAAAGTTCCAATTTGTCTCGTTATAAGAACATCCCATAGAAACCAGAATTCATCATACAGACCATTGTGTGACCTTGTTCTGTCAGTCTGTGCGAGGTAGCTGCTCTAAGAATCTAAGATTAGAACTCTCTTCTTTTGGGTTAACTGCAATGATACAACACTTCAGGTGTAATGATCTATTTCTGTGGGTTAGTTAAATTATTTATTGGGCAAAAGTAAGGATATAATGTAATACCTATTATTTAGTATTTTGCAACGATTTTTTTTTATTTAGAAATGACCTTGAACATTGTACAAAATTAGTCGAAATTGATATAAGCGAATCGTTTAAGCCGGGGAAAAAAAATACAGGCACATTTTTTAAATAACAAACAAGAAACTTCAGTATCTTTTAGACTTGGTTGATTTAACTAGTTCAGTTGTTAAACAAGACTCAAAATAGTTTTCACGTAAGAAAAGATTTGTTCACAAAAATATATAGAACTAAAAGTGTAAAAAGCAGAGTACAAGCAATTTTCCTTCCGAACACTTAATACCTACGGCAATGGCATCCAACAATTTAACATAGCTGTCGATTTTTCCTTAGGTTAATCTTTCAGATGTTTTCATAATTCCATAAATATTGCCATGAAATGTAAAAATAATTCCATAATTGTGGAGTTAGCTCAATGAGCCCTATTTCAAATTTTATCGACTTCTATCCACTAAAAATTGGACAAGTTTGTTGTGTGGTTTAGAGTGATGTGTGTGCCGCTGAGAATTGTGCTGCGTGCCAGATTTCGCACGCATGCCATAGATTGCCGACGTCTGAGCTATTAACTGATGCAAAAAAAAAGAGAATGAAATAAAATTGAACGTCGTTTATCCGAACGTTTATTATCCGGAGCATCAGATATCCGAACCAGTTTTTTCAGAGACCTTACAGCGAAAAAATGAAGCTGTACAATGGTACAGCGAAAAAATAAGTGATTATTATTCACAATCAGTAGCGCACAGGAATTTTTCAAGGAGGGGAGACCAGGGTCGAAAGTTCACCATTCTTCCATTATGCTCCTTTTGATTGTGTCGATTTTTGGGAACAAAACACAGCAAAAAAAACTAATTATTAAATAAATAATTAGCTTTAATTAATAAAATTAATCATTAATAACAACTACTTAATTAAATTTTACGTACTATATACTTAGAATTATTACCCCACTCCCCTTGTGTGCGCCACTGTCCACAATAAAGGTAAAATTGCGACATTTTGCACCTATTTTGCTCTTTCTTCAAGCACATTTCCCGTATGTGATGATTTTCAACATTCGTATAGTGTCCGGTTTCATATACTGCATGGATCGCATTCGGTTTTCGGTTATCCGAACAATCGCATATACGAATGGTCTCCGGTCCCAATTGATTCGGATAAATAACGTTCTACTGTACCGTATTTACTCGAATCGAAGCCTCCATCGATTCTAAGCAGCACCCCCAATTCTCAAAATAGTTCTGTGAAAAAGTGCTATCATCGATTCTAAGCCTTACCCCCATTTCTCTACACGTTCATGAGAAAATTTTTTTAAATGCGTAAGAGGTTCATCGATATTCGATACTTTTTAAAAAATTAATGTGGAAGAGGGAGAAGTTAATAACTAATTTATTTTACCAGTACTAAAAACTTTCAAATACATGCACACATGAACCTATATTTACTCTAATCATCAGTATCATATTTCGAAAAGGATTCGTCACTCCCATTGTCACCGCTGACTTTGGTATTGGTGCCGGCGTCGCCATTTTCTCACACGGTGTCGTCTCCCGTGCCATCCAATGCAATTGCTATGCAACATTTTTTGAAAAGAATGTGCACGAAGAATATAAAAGAATTACTAAAGGCTGTTGAACAATTACAAGCAAAAATAATATCATTTTGCTTACGCCATCGACATACATTTGTTTCAACCTTGTCGAATTTTCAGTGGCCGCTGCTCTACCGTTTTTTGCTGCATATAAAATTGCCTCCCTTTTACCACTTGCGTCATTGTGAACTCGTTTTGATACTATTACCGATATCTTGATGTTAGGAGACTAAAAGAAAGCGGATAGAAAAAATAAATAAATACAAAAAGACAATGGTGTTTAGGATAGACTGAATACTGGAGATAAATTTCGGAATGGGATAAGTCATTCGACGCGAGTGGCCAGAATGGACCGTCACATTTTTTCTGAAAGGGATGGAAACTCAATTTCCACCATCCAACAAATATTTTGTCTTCGATTCTAAGCCGCACCCGATTTTCAGTAACATTAACATTGGAAAAATAGTGCGGCTTATATTCGAGTAAATACGGTATGTTTTTGTAATACTTCATGAGGGAAAAAAATTTTTTTACGAATGAAAGAGTTCGCATTTTTGTTTCACTTCTGTTAAAAATAATTCATAGTGAAAAACCCCTCTGCTTAAGTTTTATTTAATACTGACCGTAAACCACCCAATTCATTTGGTATTTCATAACATATGACTATCCTTTATATATATATATATATATATATATATATATATATATATTATTGATATCTAAGTCTTAGCATTAATCTTTCGATTGTGTTGAAAAATATTTCTATAGCCTTAACCTCTTGATTTAAATGGGACATGACTTGAATTTCTAACAAGGAATATATTTATCAACAACCCTCTCGTAACCCCATCCCTTGGGGTGTTTCTGCAAAACCAGTTCTTAGCGTATTTCTACTCAACAAAAGAAATTTGCCTGCCAAATTTCAAATCTATGCGTCTAATAGATGTAAAATGGGATTTTTTTTTTCATCTTAAACACCCTTGCAAACCCTCTTCCTCTAAAATCGATTTTCTAAAAACCATTCTTAAACGTTGCCAAATCAAAATATGTGGCCAAATGTATTAATCGTTTTCTATACATGAAGGGGAACAGTTTTCCACTTTTGGCTGCACATCACGGCATTTGACGACTTTGTACATACACGCACAAACTTATCCTTAAATAAAGAGGGTTTAGAAAAAAGGGGTTTTCACAAAAAATAAATTTTAAAAAGAATTTTTTTTGGTGGAAATATGTTTATGGCTTTTTTTGAAACATCACCAAAGTTCCCTACAATATTTTAGAATGATATGGATTTGCATACGTCCCAAGCAAATAAACAAACATTCAAATTTATACACACGATAAAGTAAAACTGCTCAGCTCAGTAAGCTTTTCGTGAGACAAAATGGTTATTTTCTCAGCTTTTGCACCCTATTACATATTTTCTAGACCAAATAAACACATCGATACAGAAATCACTACTTATTTATTTATTTTTTTAAAAAAAAAATAGTGATTTCTGGAATGAAGTTTTTGAATGAAAATGGAAAAGATTTTTAAGGAACCAAAATCTCCCACGACAAACTAACATTCCAATAAAGCCTGAGGCTCATCCCCTATCATTCACACACCATTCCATTTACATCCGGAAAGTGAAAAAGAACATTCTTAATACACTCTGCAATGCCTCCCAACCCCAATCCCATCTCAATATCCTTTGGAAAAGGTTAGCATATTGCTACAGACACACAGGCCTCATCCCTACCTGGCAAGTACATTAAGGTCTGGGATTACATCTTTGCACTCCACTGCACTTCTGGATTTAGTATCCACCCAACCAATCATTCCACAACTCTCCCCTTAATAAATCTTGTACGATCACGGCTTCCAAAATGGTAGAGCATCCCCCCTCCTTCAACTACTTTATCCCGGACACATGATCGATACGACCCCTTTTCCCGTTCTTCGTCTCTTCCCCAATTAATTCGGGAAACTCCAGGAAATCTCCCACGCTCCGGTGACTCCAGAAATCCCACCTAGCAGTCAGGTGGAGGGGTTGTCTTCTCTACCCCTACCGGAGTGTCAGAACGGAAAAGTGTTATTGCGACCCTACCCCCTAGGGAACCCAAGGGGTGGTGTTTCGAGCGAGATCGAATTTCGGATTGCAGCCTTTTTTCGGGGGTGGACTGAAGATAAAGATTTCACGCTCCCACGGTTTGGGCGAAATTCCTGTCAAGGTAGAAAAAATCGTCTGTCATCCGGTGCGAAAAGGATACGTGAGAGAGAGTGGTTAGAATGAATTGTGACACGTTATAAAAAATGCTGGACGCAAGAAATAAAAGTAAAATCTGTGAACGATGATATATAATTATATCCCCCCAACGTTTGTCCGGACACTATTTTTAACAAAAAGTTTACCATCGTTTTCTCTCTGTTATGATTTTTATAACAAGTATAGATTTAAGTTTTTATTTAAATGCCCTGTAAGTAGTACTCCCCTCTAATTTTATTTTAAGTACAATTTAAGCTCTCAGAAATTATTTTAATTCAATGAATGATATCTAATTTTATATTTTCTGAAACAAACTCTAATTCCATACCTGTTTAAATTATTCTATCTGTATCATATCTGGGTACTACTACTTACGTATTAGCGTCACCGCAGCAAAATTTGAACCACGAAAATCGCGCCATGATATCAAAACAACTAAGATTCTTACGTGTTTTATTAGGAAAAAAATAATTCTCGTGACGCAATTTCGGCTGATGTGGCAATAATATTTTGCACCCATATCAGTTTAAAAAATTCTATCGTTGATTTTCAAATCCTCTAAAGATATTCAAAAATCTGTTTAAAAATCGGAGGAAAGAACGTAATTCCTCACAAAATATTTGGCGTACAATTCTTTTAAAAACCTTTTTGATACTTATGTATTGTGCTTTCGACCAATTTCGCCAAATGCTGTTATCGTTAATATTGTTTTAGAGCATGAGGGTGAACGAAAAACTCCTATTGGCTGCATATCGTAGCATTTGGCGAAGTCTTTTGATTTGGTCGACGGTATAGTACATAAATACCGTACATCTTAAAAAATTTGACGAACAAATTTAATTTCAAAGAATTTTCATTATTATTATAAGCAGCTGAAAGCATTCGGTACAGACATCCCATTGAAAACAATCCCCTACTTTTAAATTAATAACTCCCCAAATTTAAAGCCCGTTTTCCCAATGTGTCGTTTTGCCGGGAATTAGCTCCCCGCCCTTTTTCGTTTCATGTAATGCCCTTTAAATGGGGGTTGCGTTACGGTACCAAACATTCAAATGCAAATAATAATCTAACTTTGAGGAAACAAGCAGAATATAATTGCGACAAAAAAAACTTTTACATTTCAAAATGGCTGCTAGACCTTAAGAGAAATCAAACACAAAAATAACCAACACGAAATTTATATTTTTTACAAAGTTAAAAACAAACCGAGATTGGTATAAAATCATATTGAAAATAAGAAAGCACCCATGTGAAAAATAATATATATATCACAAAGCCACATTTGAAGGTTATATGTGATATGTAACACTCCAAATGTAGGAAATTTATTGCAAGAAATCTGAAACGTAACGATATTAAAATACAGTGGTACACGTTGAATGGTTAAAAATAAAACATCTCGTCGACGAATAATTAAAATTTATTTATCTTCCCGCACGTGTGGACTGAATAAATAATGCAGATGTTATCGAGTTTGCAGATGTAGCAAATGTATATTTACTCTTCAACTCTCTGAACATAAATAATATTTTAACACGCACGTTGGCTCGAAACCGCACTAAGAAAATTTTCGCCAGATAAGCCAAAATGTTTATAACGAGCCAAATACTAGATTTGAAAATATGATTCTGGTATGACGACTGTACAAATTCATTGATTAATACAATTTATATTTTAAAACAACTTTTTAAAAAATATAGATAGACAAATATGTAAAACATATACTTTGCCTGTTAAAACAAAACATAGCACATGCCAAATTTGGCATCGGTTTGTTTTTTTTGTTGTTGTTTGACGGCAATTTTATTCTGCCAAACTTACGATATTCTTTTTTTTTTTTTTTTTGGCAGCCCTTTTAAGAAAGTTTGGCGATCTATTTTAAAGTTGCCAAAAAAGGCTCAAACAGCCACTTTTCACTCTATATATTTCCTTTTCAACCAAGTTAGCATTTTTTTTTCTTTCCTGTTGATGTAATTTAATGTTTTCATTTTACTTATTCCTGTTTTCGAACATTCAAGCATCCTGTTTTTAATTTTAAAAGAATTCCTGATTTTATCTTAATACATTTTGGCTTTTAATGACGTCATCTTTTCAAACTTCACTAATTAATATCTAAATTCTAATCCCGTTCCACATATTAAAGATCCATTAATAAATTAAGAAAAATGGCGTTTATATTAATTACACCTGTAAAAAAATACAGTAAACCTTTAGTGGATTTTTTGCAAGTAAATGGATTAAATCCTGGGAAAAAATGTCACTTACGTTAAAGACTGCTAATATTGACGAGGCATTTTTATGTGCTATACTATACAACAAATACATCCGGTAAATATCTACAAAACTCGCAACAAATCCATTATTTTCTGAATGTGCAATTTATATTTTCAGTATGTGAAGTATGTGGTTTCATGGGTCACGTCAACACTAAGAAATTGCAATTTTCGAACTGGATTAATGTAATTTCTGAGAATCTTCGATTTAGACCATAATTTTTGGACCTAATGAGTCAGTGAGTGTTTATTAACAACTCAATTAAATAGACACAAGGGCTATTGGCAATAACGTAATTCTGAACTGTTGACGAGGACGAAACCTGAGCCGGTAACCCTCTCGCATAACTAGCATATCACTCCAACGTGAGGATTGAGCTTAAACAGATATTACGAGAATCAGAGCCCCTCTAGGCAGGTCTTCAGTGGCAACAGGACTCGGCAATGCCGGCCACGAGTCCGTGACCATGACCACTTGGCTACCGTGGCCACTTCACAAAAATTTTCATCACCCCACCGGCAAGACAACCCCCCGGTTAAGTGCGCCCTTTCCCTTTGGGAAATTTTCCCCCCCAGTGACGTTTCTCATTCAACCTTTATTCTCCCAAAAAAATTTTTGTTTATAATCCCAAAAATCTGATTAATTTTGGGGGCGTCCATCCCCCCTTGGTCTTCCACGCTTCCGAGAGAGAGAATCCCAGTGACTTTGAACTGTAGTATCTTTTTGACAACATTATCATCAGGCCTTCGAATTACCTTTGGGGTATCCCAAATTTATTCTATTTATTTTATTGTTTTAAAAAGATTTTCAAGGGTTTTATAAATTCCCATATAATTCAAAAAATTTTATTTTTTTTTTATTTTTTTGTTCCACCTTTTTAAATATACTTCAAATAATTTTCCTCAAAGGATGCTGTTTTGATTTTTTTTCCAGTTTTTTTTATCGTCCCAGATGCAATTTTCGTCCCGGTCCAATTTTCAAACTGGGAAAAACCCAAACTGGGAAGCTTTTTTTGTTACAGGGGGCTAGGCGTCAAGGGTTTTTTATGTTCCCAAAAATAGGCGTAAAATTCAATATGGGTTTCTTTATCGTGCGATATTGTTTTCCCCAAATTTTTTTTAATGAAAGATTAAAAAAGTGTAAATAATTTATATCTGGGAAATGTAATACATTAATATTACTTTCCCGTTGTATTTTTTTTTAAAGTTAAAAAACTAGCCGCCACCTCTCCCCCTTTGAAATCTAGTTTTATTATGAAATAAAAAAAATAGCATTACACTGACGAAGGGAAAAAATTAAAAAGGGCGCGCTCTGAGGGCCCTGGCGTAGACAAAAAAGGGAAACGCTAAGGGCCCTCATTTTTGGGGTTTCTAACCCGACAACAACCCCCTTGGGGGATTCCTTAATCGCGCCAAAAGCCTTTGGGCGTTTCACTCCCATATCAAATCAATTACACCGGGGGGAAATTTCGCTTGATAATTGGGAAAAGAAAGGTTAAAAAATGGGGGCTTATAAAAAGGGGTTTTTTAAAATTAAAAATTTTGGGTTTCTTTAAAAGAAATTTAGATTTTCAAAAACCCCCTCCCGGTTTATAAAAAACAATTTGTTGCCAGGTATAATTTATTTTGGGTTTCCTGAAATATTCCTTTGGGAATATTTGATCCTAAGTAGGTAAAACTTTTAACTATTTCAAATTTATATGAATCTATTTCAAGAAATTTCCCAAAATAATAGACCTTTTTAAAATTTTTATATTTCCCTTTCAACGTAATTTAAAGGGGAGGTTGAAAAAACCCACAAGATGTTTAGTTGCGTTAAACTTTCGCGGGGTTGAGTCGAATTTTAAAACACTTCCTAGAATAGGCTATAAAGGAAACCCTCATCTATCACGATTACATCTCACGACTCATTTCCATTTCCTTTCCTTCACTTTTAAAAGAAGCTCTCGTTGCTTTCATCTGCTATCAGATTTAAAACTTCCTCCCCCGAAAACTTCAAGAAGACAGAGCGTGTAAATGAACACATTACGAATGGGGCTTCTCGGATTACTGTTGACTGTTGCATAATCATTAGCATAATTTAAACATGTTAATTTTGAATAAAGCAACAAATTGTGCCTCGAATCTTTGAATTTAGTTCGTTTTACTCGGTAAGGTTATTTCGGATTTAAAATGAAAGGGGGTAGGCGACTTAACTTATTTTTTTACCCAAGAAAATTTATTTTCAAACAAAAATTTGCAATCTCAGTGGCAAAAAAGGGGGCAGGGCCCAAACCCCCCAATGCCTTGGTTTTTTTCGATTGAATTTTCCCTATGAACATATATAGTACGTAAAATATAATTATGTATTTGTTTTTAATAATTAGTTTTATTATTTAATGCTAAATATTTATTGAATAATTAATTTTTTACAGCTTTTTTCTCCGGAAATCGACAAAATCAAAAGAATATGTTGGGCGGCGTATTGGAGCATTATACGAGAATGGTAGATTTTCGACCCCCTTCCTTGAAAAATTACTGTGTACGCTACTGCTGAGGGGTGATCTCTAATGTAAGAATTAAAAATCTGTTGGTCTCCTTCCTTTATGTATGCCCCACTAATGTATTCAGAAATTATAAACCTCCTCTACTTTTCTGCGTTCTATTTTTCCAATTTCAACACGAGTACCAGAAATATTTAGAACTCAACACAAATCGTAACGAAATAAAACAACTCCCCATAATTTTGATTATGGTTTCTAACACTCCTCTTTATATAATTAGGACCAGGTTTACAAAGTTATGCACCCTGGATCAAGAAAATAATTTTATATCCTCACCAATCTACCAAAAAAGTTAATTTATAATGTAGTATAATTAAATATTGTTCCTTTTCCATGCCCCTTGAAATGATACAACACAAAATTGAAAACCATTATTTAGTTGGTTGCTTCTATCTTAATGCGCTCCTAGACTATGGCCTAGGTTGGCACTTTGGGGCATCCCGACCCTATATACAACACCAGAAAGACAAAAATAAGCATCGTAAATAATTTTTCATCCGCTGCTTAATCTTGAGATGTGCTGACCTACCATGTTGCAATAACATTACCTCACAAAAGCAACACCCGAAATTTACCTAACATCCAGGAACCTCCCATGCCGTTACAACATCTGTTGCGTTAACATCCTCCCGGGGTTTTTTAATTAATTAACGAAACCAGAAATTACGGCAGTGCCAGTGAGGCCCGTCTATCATTACCACATAAAAACATCATCCCGTTTTTAGGGTCCCAAAAGGGATCCAAGGGGAAACCCAACCCCCGGGGCCGGACCAGCCCTTACCAAAAAATTGGTTCGGGTGAAAATCGTTTGGAACTTAATTGAGGAAAGGAACGATGAACCTTCCAGAGGGGGGGGCAGGTCCTTGGTGCCTCCCTCAACCCCATCTAGAGGGCGAAATTTTTTGCAGTTCATTTGGGATTTAAAGGCTCACCATCTTAAAAAAGAACGAGGAGGAGATACGATCTATGAGGAATGTATTTCATGAACAGTTAGTAGGAACAATATTTTATCATTGGGGGAGGTTCGAATTCGGTGTGTAAAAATTTTTTTTGTAGAAAAAGAAGGAGAAAAGGCTTTAATTTTTTTAAAATGGGAAGGGTGGGGGTGATGCATTTCTAAATTTTCACATTTCCACAAAGCGATTAATCACGTTAACATAAAATTGCAGTGTATTTTGCTGTCCTGACACCTACAAAATGGACCCTAGATAAATCGTTAGAACAATGAGGCAGAGAATTATAAATGGGATTTTTTTTGGGGAAAAATAGCGACATCGGTGGGCCTTTTGGGGGGGAAAAACCCGTTTTTCCGATTGGTTATAATTTAAGTATATAATACTAAAATTTAACTAAATATTTGTTTTAATGATTAATTTTATTATAATGCTAATTATTTATTCAATAGTTAGTTTTTTTTCTGTGTTTTGTTCCTGAAAAAGGACAATAAAAAATAGCATGATACAAGAATGGTGAACTTTTAACCCCCAACCCCCCCCCCGGAAAAAAATTTGTTTCGGGGTACTTACTTTTATTAAAAAAAGTTTTTGTATTGTTTTGATGGAATTGTATTTTTATTATTTTTCTTCATTTTGATTGTCATTTAAATTGCAGTTTATTATTAATGTGCTATGTGTGTTCATGTATATACTATACTTAATTTCTATATTTAATTTTTATTATTATTTGCAATGACTATTTTATATGTATTTTGTGTATAATAATTAGTTTTATTCTCTTGTTTTTTTTTACCAACGCCATCCACTGTATTTATGTTTTGCGCGATGGCAACATGTTGTTTTGTTTTGAGTTTTTTGTGTAATATAATCTCTGTAGAATGTTTTGTTGCTGTAACTGTTTCTCGCTAGGAGGGTTTTGCGCACGAAGCTGCTGGCATTTGTCTAAATCTTTTTATGTTAAATTAAAGTTGTTGTTCAAAGCAAGAGTCATCATTTAGTCCCTTGTGGCGGACATATATTTTTAAGCAAATGTAGATGACAGCATAGAGACGCAACTTTTATGATAAAAATTAAAAAATTGTTGGTTTGGGGGGGTGTGTGTGAACTCCACCTTTGTGTGAGAAAATGATTAGGAGTAAGAAACAACTAAAACCAGTAAAAAAGGGGGGTGTTCTAGGGGTGGACACCCCAAAACTGTTTTACGATTAGTTATAATCCTTGTTTACATTACGTAAAAAATTTAATTTTGTATTTGGTATTGATCTTAATTTTTTTAATTAATGCTAATTATCTATTCAATAATTAATTTTTTATTGTTTTGTTCCCGAAATCCGACAAAAACAAAAGAATATGTTGGGGTATTGGGGCATGGTACCAAAATAATGGACTTCGACCCTGGACACCCCCCTCCCTTGAAAAAATTTTGTGTGCGCTACTGACTAAAACTATTATATAAAGTTAAATTTGTTAAAATCAAATTACCGTAAAAGCCGGCGTATAACGCGCACCTATACTTTCAAGCTGTATTTTTCAATTTTTAGGGAAATTCGCCGTATAATGCGCACTTTACGGAGAAATTTCAAATGCACGTATTCATTGCTCTGTTGTTATGAAGTCATTTATTCGAGGTATTGATAGTTTTATTAATTAGGATTAAACCGGAAAATCTAATCTAATATATATGTATATATGTAATAATTCCCTCTAACATACTTTTAATTAACTCTTTAATGATCTATAAATAATTTTTTTAATCCTTAAGTTTAAAATAAACGTTGTAATCTTAATCGTAATCAGCTAAACCGTTTCCGTATCCCCCTTTTTAAATCAGATGCCCGGAAAACGCCTATTCAACGTTCGCGCCTCTTGTCTTTGCCGCCATCACGTAAGATTGAAAATACTTGCTGCTTTTGTCTTTTTTTGGGTCCCCCAAAATGCCGCTGTCTACTCAATGTAAAAAATAGAACGTAATTGTGTTTTTAATCTGCTGATGTGCGCTCATAATAAAAGGAAAGGCTTTTCTAAATGTCATTACTAAACCCAAATTTGAAAACTTCCATCCGGCCAACACTACTTCAATCCTATTACATATATATGCGTATATATATATATGCGTATATATATATATGCGTATATATATATGCGTATATATATATATATATATATATATATATATATATATATATATATATATATATATATATATATATAAGATAAATTGCTAAATTGCATTATATAATAAATAATTTTTTTTAAAAAAATGTATCACATTCTTGTAATATACTTTTAAACATACGAAAAGAAAAAGAATTCTTTTCATATTTTAAATTGCTTCTCATTTATTTTATGTCACTTTCCACATCGCATTCAAAACAAGCCTTGCTTTTATTCCATTTCATTATAAAAATGAGAAGCATACATATTTACATGAACATTACAGGAGAAAAACATCTTCAAACAAATATCGGTTTTAAAGAGAAGAAAAAGCATCTCAAAATGCAAAATTCCATTCCTTTTCAAAAAATATTCTCGAAGAGATTCATTCTGAGTAAGATTCGAAACATCTGCGAAACTATTTGCAAAGTAACATGGGAAAATCTGCGTTTTAGAAAACGTGTTCAATGGATTCCAGTGCAAAAATATATCGTTTGCTTTTCGCAGATGACCGAAGAATAAAATAATAAAATTCTCTCGGTGGCAGTGGCAATAGCTTGTTCGAGAGCAGAAGCTCTTCGCCTGTTGCCAAACGGGAAAGTAAAATAACAAGGGTAAGGTCTTATGGAGGATTTGTGAAAACACTTGAGCAAAGGAAACAATTGTTGCTCCGGCTAAGATTTTTATTCTTTTTTTTTTTGGAACAGAAGAACTCTCAAGGGGAATATCGATCGAAAAAAAGGGGAAAGAGAAAGAGGGATTCCTTTTTTTCTTCGGCGCGTCTCTATTTTATTTATATTCGATTGTTCAGCTTCCTTGTACTTTCTCTAGGGAGTAATAGTCTAAAAAGAGAATAGAATTTTGGAGTGATTCTTCTATGTATATCAGGGAATAAAAAAAAATGGTGCAAAGTAAATGTAATTGCGCTGTGGTGTAGGAGTACAATTGAATCGAATTTAAATATATTGGAGGATTGCTTTTAACAAAAGTGAAAAGAAAATTTTACCTTTTTTTTTATAAGAGGCATTGTATTTGCAAGAAAAATAAAGCAAAAATGCGAATTTTTTGGGAAGCTTCTCATTATTCACACGGAATTAATCGAAATAAAATGTACTTGTCGGTACGAAAAGAATTATAAAGCCGTTTCTATTGGAAACATGAAAAAAAAAAAAAAAAGAAAAAGGTAAGAGAACCTTTTATTCAATGTTATTAATTATTCCCAAGCTTTAGATTCAGAAATACACTAAAAAAAATAATCTAAACACAGTCGTGAAAATGAAGACGATGAAAAAATTTCAAATATGAATTATAAAAATAAACTGCTAATAGCTACGCTTGAAGATCAAATATATAGATGCATAATTCTAGTACTAAAATAATGATTATTTACTTAAGATTCTCCAGATTTTATGTTATATTCTAATATAAATCAACGTGGTTTGGGGTTCGGGGTTTTTTTTTTTAAATTTTAAAAGGGGAAAAAAGAAAAAAATTAAAAAAAAATAATCCATTTTTTTTAAAAGATAAAAGGGCTGTTTCATTTTTAAAAATTTTTCTTACCCTTTCCAAAAAAATTTGAGGGGTCAAACTTCCAAGAGTAGAAGTAGTTTTAATTAAAACTCGCGTTAAGTACGGCGGCAAGTAGTTTCAGTTAAAGATATAAATAATTTTTTCAAGATAACCGAAATTTTATTCCAACATCTTTTTTTCATAACCATCGAACAAACTTTTGAACAATAACGTTGCCATTCACAAATAATAATAAATAATAAAGTTATATTCCGTGCTGCCCCACATAGAAAAAAGAAATAACTATACAATTTTATACCTAAAGCTGCCATCTTAAAAATAAAGAAATATTCTTTTTTTCATCAATAAACAGGTAATCAGAGATATTTCGTAAGAAAAATCTTCTAGACGGTAAACTGCTAAAAATGTCAAAGTAATATTAGGCCATTTGATTCTTTCAGATATAAATAAATATCAAATAATTATTTTGGCACCACTCCAACGGATTTCTTCCGAATTAAGGGATTCCTAAATAATAATTTTCAAAGCAATTCATTTCATATTACTCAAAATAACTACTTTATTAAAATATTTCCCTTATTTGAATAACAATAAATATTTGAATTAATTTTTCCATGATTTTCTAAGTAAAAAATAGAATAATATTTTTCTTCTCAGAAAGTTAAATAAAAATAAATAAATAAATAATGATACCGTATCGTGGGCGAAGAGAAGAATCGTAATTTTAAAAACGACGAAAACGTAGTAACTCTTTCTTTTCCGACAGCGTTTTGGGACCATGCGCAGAACACAGCTGACGCGAAAAAATTTTCACTTTTTTAAAAAAATTTCCATTCCAAGGGCTTTATAAGAAAATTGATTCTTAACCTGCGATCACTCGCGCGGGGTGTTCTGTACACCCCAGCAACAAAAATCCTCCCAGGATTTAAAAGAATGCCCAGAACCACGATTTTTTGTAGCTGCACATTTTAGGTCCTTGAACCTTCAAGCCGGATGAAATCCCTTTTCTCGATCATTGGGAAAGTTTACATTCAAAAAAGTTTATCTGGGGGGCCCGAGAACTCCCGGGGGAAGTTGGTAAATGTATACAGGAATCTGCTCCCGAATGTTTGTAAAATGATTAAAATATTATTTTTCTATACTTTTACTATCATTATCTCATTTTTAAATTTTAAAGGTTTTTTATTTATTACTGGTATATAGGTTTTATACTGGTTTATGAAAAAATATAAAAATATGTTTTAAAAAGAAAATTTGTATTTTTGTTTAAATTAATGTTAGTCTCATTTGTATGCAATAAATTTAACAATTTTATTTGTATAATACAAAAAACATCTTGTCTTTATAAATATGTATCATAATGACTTAATTTTTTTTTTCATAATTAAATACACGTGTTAAAAAAATTTGGGGTTTTTCACACCCCGCGAGTAACGACGGGAAAAAAAAGCAGGCGCAAAGGGGTGACCCCCGGGGTTTAAAGGGGTAAACTCCAAAAATAAAATTAAATAAATAAATGAATGAAAAAATGAACGAGAAGGGGAAAAAATTCCTTCAACGTATTTTTTTTTCCGAAAAATATTCTGCTGATAAGATTCTTTTTTTGGAAATAAAAAGAAAAACAGACGAAAGTCAACATCAATGTAAGAAATACAAATAAATAAATAAAATAAAAATAAATTTCCCCCAAAAACTTCACAATCGACAGATACGGAGGGAATTCCACCCCCCACCCCACCCCCTCATCTCTCTCTTGTGTATTCCTATAATTTGAACTAACACGTTTGACTCAAATTTTTTATTCCTACCCAGATAAATAAAAAAGTGAACATAACACCAAAGAATTTACTCAGAAAAACACTTCCCCCTCAATAGGATTGCAGAAGCCAAGTCGCATTTCGGCGGTGTCCCACACCCCCTAAAAAGGATTAACCCACCGACGTATCACAAAGCAAGAGAAATTTGGGGAAAAAGTTGTTTAAAAGCAAAACCTTTTTATCTCGGCAGACACTCCCCCTTTTAAAAGGGGTGGGGGGGTCGAAAAACCTTTCCCCCAAAGGGTTTCCCCCGACAGAAGCTGAAGCCTTTTGAGAGCGGATTACCCACGCCAAAAGATGAAAAGCAGAAACGTTGGGGTGGGGAGGATTTATTGAAACTGTCAGAGGCCTAAACAGGGCGACAAGGTTTTCATGTAGTTCGGTTATCAGCATTCGCGCTGTCGATAACCGAATTGAATTTTTTTTTTTCCTACCCAGGATTTTCAAATACCTTTGCACGGGAGTTGACAAACTTTAGAGACAGAAGATCCAATTTGTAAGAGAAACAAGACAATTAGACGATCAAAGAGCCTAAACTATTTATATACTAGAGGGGGAATATTCTGGTAGAGGACGCTGTCATGACTCGTGCTCCAATTAATGTTATTTATTGTATATGAAAACACTTATGTGTATATCCAAAGTAATATTTTATATTTCTTCATAAACTAAGTAATACGGTAGATAATCTTATTTCTGTGTCTCAATGCAAGAACAATCACTGAGAAAACTTCATAATATTGTGACTTTAAATCTCAATCTTCGTGATAGAAATTCTTTGCCAAAACACCACCGTAAGTGCTTTATTCTAGAGTTTTATACTTACATTAATAATTAAAACTGATTTTAGTTGTTCTTTCATACAAAAGTCATTTTTTTTTTAACGCTATTTTTATTAACCTTAAGACGTCACAAAATTCGGATTATATTTTTGTCACTTCCATTGGGGGTCTAAGCGGGGGGGCGCCCACGGCATGGTTTTAAAAGAACCCCAGGCTTCCCCGTGGAGGCCTCATCTCGTTCTCGACCCCGGGGCCTTTAAAAAGAAACACGATTCAAATAATTTCAATGGTCAAATGTTATTTCTTGTTATACTATCCGAAAAACTGATAATTTCGGAAGATATATCAGCTGGCTACTTGTGATGACCGTCGTCCGTGCACAGGGCTCCCCCCCCGTACACCTCAGAAAAGCCCACACAAAAATTTTTTGGGGTCCTGGTCAAAAAGTCCACCATTTTGATATCATGCCCAATGCATCGCCCAAATATTTTTGATTTTGTCGCGTTTTTTCGGGAACAAAAACAATAAAAAAATTATTAAAAAAAATGGTGCGTGGATACGCGATAGAAATAAATTTTTGGGACGTTGGAACATTGATTATTTGCCCAATTTTCCCAAAACCGCCCGTTTACATGTCTAAACCGCCTAATTTGCATGAAAGGTATACGTGGCAAAATGAGTCTTTCTGATACCAAATAAAAAGTAAGAAGTTTGCAGGAATTTCTGGGTATACAAAATTATATTTTGTAAATTTTGGGTATACTTTTCCTATTTAAACTTTTTTTGGCAATTGTAGCATGCTTTAATGTGTCTACTAAATCTAAAATTTTTTTTGAGTTCAGCAACAGGCGTTTTCAAATCATCTCTAAACCATAATGTATCAAATTGAACGCCCGTGACCGAACGGATTATCAACGAATCGCTTTTGAAAATCTTCGTAAGCATTTTTATGAGAATCATAGTCTTTGTAACGTAAGATGGAATTTATTATTGATTTATATGCATCAGTTCCAACTTGCATTAGACTTGTTGAGGGCTCTGTAGTTAATGGCACAGGGTGGTTCACTAAGTCCGTATTAATCTGAGCTGACTTTTAAAAGGGGTCCCCTGCATTCCCACCCCTTAAACGGGATTGAATATTTTGCAGTGTTTTTTGAAAATTTTTTTTTCGGTGCTATTTTCCCCTTCATGTACCGATGGAGTTTTGGCGTAGCATTAGAATTTGCACTTTTTTTCGGGGGTTTTTGTCACTTTTTCCTGGACTTGTTGCTAGCTTTTCTTTTTTCTTTCACGAAAATATTTTCCCTTTTCCCATTGATTTGGGATTCTGACTAGAATTAATAATAATTAACCAAATAAAAATTTAAAAAAAATTTTTGCCGAACACATAGCCAGTAGACAATCTAAGGAAATATTTCAAAAGGCCCCACTTTTGCTGGGGGCTATTTTTCCCCCGAAAGCACACACGAAAAATACAACCGTTGATAGTTTTCCCCGGGTCGGGAGGAAAAGGACCCCCAATCGGAAGGTGGGCAAGTTGAGCAATCGGAGGGCGGCAATCCCCCAACCATGGATATGACGAAAGTCACGGGGTTTCTCCCCCCTTTTTTTCCACTTTTCCCGTCACCGGGAAATTCGGGGAAGGGGGGAAGACAACCCGCCCTTTTCCCCCAAGCAAAAGGGGAAATTTCTCTTTCCCCAAATCGGCGCAAAAAAAGTTTCCTTTTAAAATATTAACATTAAATTTAAAAAATTAATTATTAAAACAAATGTATAAAAAATTTTTACGTACTATATACATAGGATTATAACCAAAAAAAAGAAAAAACAAGGCTAGGGGGGTGTCGGACCAGGACCCCCCCGTGTCCCACTGTACACCCATCATTACTTATTTCAGTCTAAAGGGGGATAAAGCATATATTTGAGTATTACTGAGATGCAAAGAAAATAAAATAGCTGTTTCTCATTAACGCACAAATTTGTATAACAACTGTTAACCCCCCAATATTTTAAATTTTTTTCAAGTATTCCTTTATATTATTCTTTACAGACATATCAAAGTAAAATTGTTGTGGTTTTTTTAAAAAGGGCCATTTCCCGCACATTTTTTTATTTCCATAATAAATTAAAAAATTAAATTTAAATTTTTAAAAAAACTAAATGGTAACTTTTTTAAAACTAAAGTCCCTTTTTTTTATGTGCGAGTTTCATTATTATTTTTTTTTAATGAAGTAGTTTTAAAAATTGTGTGTGTTTTTTTTTATTAAAAAAATTCATATGAAGAGTAACATGGGCAAAACTTACAAAACGATGAAAATTAAAATTTTTTAATATATTTTTTTATTTCAACAATTTCCCCTTGACACACAACAAAAAAAAAATCTTTCTTTAAAAAATATTAATTTATACAATAAATAGTGCTCAAATTTCAATGTTAAAAAAATGAACACTTTTTTCAAAAATGCAAATTCCCCTTTTGAAAATTAAAATTTTCCCGGAACACACTTTTACCTTTTACAAGCAAAAAATTTACTAAAATATTTCCTAATTTAATTAGAAAATTTAAATTATAAATACAAAAGGGAGTAAATTTTTCCAAAAAATTTTTTTTTAAAAAAAAAACTATTTTCGTAAGTGACAACCAAATAAAACATACAGCTTTAATTTTAATTTTTTTTTAAAACCCCTATTTAGCATTTTTAATGACATGATCGGATGAAATTCAAACTAACGCTGCAAAAACTTATTCCAAACCTTATTTTTAAAAAAAAAACCCATTATTTGTGTCTTTTAAAAAAGAATTATTTTTTTTCTCGTCCCCGAACTTTATTTTCTAAAGTAAATTCATGGAATTCACGAGATTCATTGACCCTAGCTAAAATTCGTGATTATAGCGTTACTTCATTTATATTTTAAAAATTTTTTTTTTGAGAAAAAAAAAAGCTTATTTAATTAATGATTATGTTTGGAATTATGCGGGTCATATAAAATAATGTATTGAAATTTTAATCCAATTATGTAATCATTTTATCAAAAAAAAAAAACTCTTTAATGTGCAATGAATATTACTTGAAAATAAAAATGGAACTGTTCAGTTAGTTCTCTGATCGTCTTTTTACTTATAATTATTTTAACTACTATAAATCGTGTGATGCGTTGCATCATTAATATATATTAATATTTCACCCAGACGAATAATTTCATCAAATTGATAGCATTGCATCAAGTTCATAGCAAAACACATTCATCCCAATACAACTTCAAACAAATGATGCCGTGAATATAGAATTATTGTTTTCCTATTTTCCGATGAAACCATTACTAATTATTCCCAATTTTCCGTGTGTTTTTTCTCAATTAAAATGTAAGGAATATTTATTTCCCTTTTTTTTCGAGAAACGGTTTTTATTTTTGTAAATTTCATCATCTATCCCACACTGATAATTTTTCTGTCTTTTAAATTAGTAAAAACAAGTAAATTATTCTCAACATTTAAAAAAGCCCCATACATTTGAGGGGGGCCCTTAAAATGAAAACATTTTCCAACGGTATTTTTTGTACCATAAACTTCATAGAATAACCATTTTTTCGAAATATGACGTCTTTATATATATATATATATATATATATATTTAAAAATATATATATATATATATATATATAAAGGAATATTTTTTTTTAAGTCCACTTTTTCGAAGCATATGGGAGCACGGGGTTTTATGATCCGTATTTTGCGGGAAAGGCGAAAAGTTTCATAGAAGAAATAGCGTTTTCATGGATTCGAAGATGGTCCTTTTGTCCCCAAAAAAAAAGTTGATGTCAAAATTTAAGGTCTTGTTTTTTTTTTTTTCTTTTGTATGTTAATGAAGACCTTTGAAAAAAGATTTGACTATTTATTTTAAAAAAAATAGTGTATATAATTAATTTTAAAAATTGAATATCTTAAATGAATCCAAAAACTTAATGGATTAAATTTCCCAAAGTTAGTATTTTGTTTATATATTCTCTTTGATTTTCAAAAGTGATTCAAAATATATATATATATATATATATATATATATATATATATATATATATATATTGCGTGAAAAACTGCAAAATCATAATGCGGTAGATAAAAGGGGTTAATCCTGTTTTAAAACCCAAAAAGAAAAAAAAAATATTTCCCATTTAAAATATCAATAAGAATCCCTAACAAGATCGAATACATCTTGTCACTATTTTCAAAAAAGATATTTGAGTTCCAACCGAAAAGTTTGGCATTCCTCGATCAAAAATGGGGTTAAAAAAATTTCGAATATCTTTAAAACCCCATCTAACCGGCCCCCCAAAAATGAGTGCGAGAGCGCTTCCACCCCCCCCGGTTATTTGGGAAAAAAGTAAACATTCTTCCCCCTTTACGCTAATTTGTATATAAACAAACGCCATGAGCGGAAAAAAAAAAAGGTGAACGGCAAGCAACCAAAAAGGGGTTCAGCAAACAATTAACCCCGCCCCCCAGCCAAAGGGGAGGTCGCCAACGAAAAGATGCAAGTATCGCCAATTGTCAAGATAACAATCGAAGCTTTGAACGTTTGTTTGAATTTCAAAGTAATAAAAACAGTTAATGAACAGTAAAAGGAATAAATACGATGTTTTTTAAAAATAAATATGGTGTGTTGAAAGTCATCAGAGAGATACTAAAAAATTTTCGGCTTTAAAAAAAAATAACCAAAACGTCAGCTGAAACTAAAGCTTTAAAACCTTCATATTAATGGGAAAAGATTAAAATACCACCCACCCAGGAATGACACGGAACCGAAAAGTTTGATTGCAAATATTAAAAAAAAAGGGGTTTATGCACTAAAGATGCAGGTACTGTCAGTGCCGGTTTATCCACTGGGGGCTTGCAGGGGCCCAGGGCCCCCCCGATGTGGGCTTAACCATATTGTATGGTTATAAATTTCGATCCGCCAATGTCAAGGGCCTGTAGATCTTTTGGTCCAGGGTCGAAATGGCTTTAAAAAGGCACTGGGGACTCTTTTTGGGGCACGGTTTTAAACTTTGATCACTGCGCCCCTTCCCCCCTTTGACAACCTGACTTGCGGGAACCCCCCAAAATTTTGAACACCTCCCCCCTCAGTACATGAATGAGTGATTTAAATGCAATCGTTATCGTATAGAACTCAGGTCTTAATCTTTTTCACGGGTTTTTACTACATATTTTTGGAAATATTATGTTGTAGTAATGGAAATTTGAAGCCCAGTGGCTGAGCGATAGTGTATCATGCATCCCTGCCACAGGTCCGGGGTTCAAATCCCGGGCTGGCAAAGTCGACTTAGCCTTTCACCCCTTCGGTGGGTCAATAAATGAGTACCAAGCTTGATTGGGAACTGAACACTGGGGGTTTTCGTGTCAGATTGACCACCGGTCGGGAAAACTCTTGCACCTCAGCGCCAAGGAGTCAAAAGAAAAGGGCACAGTAGGCCTTTGGGCCCTTTGGTTTCGCCACTGGTTTGTTTGCAATGGTTATGTAGTTCCAAACAAAAAAACTGAATTGGGGAAAAGTCAAAAAACCACATCTTTTTGATTTTTTTACGGGTCTTTAGCTGAGAAAAGAGGGGAATCTTAACATAGAATGAGAAACCCTCGCGGAACCCATAGAGTCCGAGGAGCAAAATTTAAGAATCGCTGGCTTTGGATAAAAGGATGGCGCTGTTTTAACAGCGGTGCTGTGCAACTGATCTCCAAGAGAGCAGGAGTTATGTGTATGGTAGGATAGAGAGAGAGAATCGTATGAGATAGTGAGCCCGAGAAAAAGTTTGTGAGGCTATAATGAGGTAGTTTAGCTTTAGTAGTTGCCAAAAAAATTTGTCATATGTAATTAAAGAGTAGAATTTATTTTAAATAGTAGTATCACCAACAGGTACTGAATAGAAAATTTTGTTTAGTAATATTTTTATATACTATCAGATTAAATATTGGTTTGTCGAATCCTCTTTTATTGATCTCACTGTTTTTCCCTAAGAAATTAAAATAAATCTGCACCAAATAAAAACGACTCCCTCCCTCAGTGGCTCGACAGTCCACGGTGAACCTTGACCTTCTCAAGAAGCCTTTTCCAGGCCAGCCTGCTTTCTGCTAGAGTACTCTCCAATCCTCTTAGTTAACAAAACTAGGAGATCTTTTTCTAGGCCGTCAATCCATCTAAGATTTGTCCTGCCTTTTCGCTGTGTGCCAGTTGGTCGGGCAATGAATACTTTTTTAGTGGTGCGGTCTTAGTTCATTCTGACAACGTGACCTGTTCATTTAATTCGTTGTATTTTGATGAAATTAACGATGTCAGATTCTGTATGTGAGTGATAGAGCTCCAAATCTGATCTTCTTCACCCCGTTCCATTTTCTTGAATTCTTTTAAAAATAATTTTAAAAATCTTCCTTTCGTAGATATCATGTTCTCGTCTGTTCGAGACATGGACCAAATTTCACATGTTTAAGTTAATACTGACCTTAAATGACTTTTAATCATTATAACTTTTGTTTTTCTTTTGATTACATTCGACTTCATATATTTTCGTATTCCATTAAGGCATCTATTAGCCATGGTAATTCTCTTTTGGATTTTTGTTGTACAATTATTCTTATTGTTAATTTCTGAACCTAAATAAGTGAAACTGTCAACAAGTTCCAAGTTATACTCTTCATTTTAAAGTGGGAATTATTAAAACATGATTTAGTGCAAGGCATATATTTGGTCTTATTCTCATTGATTTTCAGTCCCTCTGAGGGCATCTTTCTCTAAAGATCTGCGCCTTGTGCGGTGGGTGTTCCAGCAATGATATCAATGTCATCAGCAAAAGTCAACAATTGTATTGATTTATTAAAGATATTTCCTCTGGTATTGATATTGCAATTCTCTAACACACACAAAATACTGAAAGACATTTGTCAAAAACAATGATAGAAACATTACTCAATTTTCAATAAACTCAGGAGAAAAAGCCCGAGCTCTACAAACTTATATCAAAACAATAAATGAAAGGCAAGACTTTAACTGTCAGTCGAAACAAAACCCATTGTATCAATGACAATAATTATTACTTCACTGATCGTAAGGTACAACAAACAGAAACAATTATATCTGTCCGTGTCACATCTGAGACCTTACATCATTTAAACCCCCCGTAATACCAGAACATTCTTTTAAAAGGAATACACCGATCCCTCATTCTTTTTTCTCGCTGACACGTCATCAAACTCGACTCTCCACCGATTCGAATGCTTCCCCAAAATCATCAATAGCCATAAGCTTCCTGTAAGGTAAAGACCCCTGTGACAGCCCTCCGCTGAAGCAGCACAAGGACAAGAGCCAGGACAATGACAAAAATGCAGCAGAAGGCGGGAGCATCCATCACAGCTGTTGTCCTGAGGTCAAAGTCGTACCGAATGAGCATTAACGCCCAATCGTGACAAACGATCACTCCAGCTTTGCTTCCAATCCCTCCTCGGGATTATCGTTTGCGTCAAATGCCACCACGTTCCAAAGGAGTTTGGAACTCCTTCTACAAGGAAAAAGAATGATGTTTCAGAGACGTGAGAGTGACAAAATAAAAAAAGTGAGAGAAGGTTCGAATGTTTCCCGGGAAGAAGTTTTCCAACATGTCGTTGTTTGCCAGCGATGTCGAAATGGGATATTATTTATATCTTGTGAGTTATTGTGTTGGGGGTGTTCGCTCACGAAGAAATACAAGCACGGATTCTCAATTCAATATTTCTTTTGAGATTCTTAAGTTATGCGGAGACACGTTGGCCATTACCTAGACCGTAAGATTTAAGAAGTAGCCTCGCAGCAGTTACATAGATGACATTAATGGAAACACATTAAACGATTAGAAACAAAAAGGATTTCCACGAGTGATGTAATCATATTCACAATCAGGAATTTTTATTTTTTTTTAAAAATCTGAATAAAAATACATATTTATGTTTAAATTTATATAAAATTAATTTTTAAAAATAATTAAAATTATTTGATACTACTGTCATTGTCTCCAATTAATTCCAAAGAAGCTATAAATTAAAAGGTGGCTTGTACTTGTACCACAGATTCATGACAATCCCTACAGAATGGAAATTTAAGCACATCTTCCCTATCCTATGGGGAAATTCAAACAGTTCAAGACGAAGTGATCAATTATTTCATTTAGGACAATGGTAACGATAATTCTTTTTCATATTATGATTTAATTCGATATTAAAAGGAGTTTACGGTAAGATTTTAAATATACAATTGATAATCTTTTGAACCCAGGATGAGTTGTCAAGTAGAAAAACAATATATAATACATTTATTACAAAAGAACGTAACATTGGTAATATGCGTGCAATCTAATACAAACAGGTGATCATTTAAAAATTAATCACAAACATTTAAAAAAAATGTATGGAAATTTTTCTATCTGTAGGATAATATTTATATATAATTTATTGAAAATATAATTACAGAAAAAGATTTTTTGTTTGATCACAAAAAGAGAGAAAAAAACATGTACTCTTAAGAATAATGTTAAACGGGAGATAGCAATAAGTTATAATCAAAATTAATTATTATTAAGGAAGCACTATTGGGGTTTAAAAAAGAACGTGGAAGTTCTTTGGTTTAAAAAAAAGTAAATTTTTTACACATAGTAAATTTCACATAATTTCTGAATTATTAACGCATAATAGACTTTTAACATCTAAAAGGTAAAATTAGTTAATTAGCAAATTTTGAATTTTTTCATAATTTATAAAATATTTTATCAAACATAGCGAAATTTGACCCTTTTTTCACATAAAAAAAATTGTAAAAAATAAATTTTTGAGTTTTTTACAAAAAATTCATTTTAGTATATTTTAGCCATCATTATAAATGTATCATAAAAAATGCACATACCCGTGAACAGTAGTTTCTCTGAAAAGGTACATCGAACATCAAAATTTACATTTTGAGTTAAATTGATTTTAATGTATATAGTGAGACTTCTCTAACCGGCTAGGAAATAATAAAAAAATAAAAGGCTCAATTTACAATAAAAGATACATGTTTTGGTTTATATCAGACTTTCAACTTTTAAGCAAAACGAAATACTTTGTTTACATTTTTCACCATTCAAGTGGGCGTGGCTCAGTTTCCACAATTATTTAAAAATAGGTTTTAAGGGCTTCTAATTACCCTAGAGGTTAAAGTAAGGTATTTTTAGAAAGGTTAAAATCTATACAATTTAAAAATGTAAAAATCTCAAATTGTCAAAAAAAAATTAGATTTTAGCTTACCAACACCTCTTAAAATACGTTAGTAATTGTGTATTACCTCCGAGCCATTAGAGACTTTTGGCGACTTTTAGCTGACATTTGGCGAATTATAGGTTTAAAAATTGCTAGATGGCTAATGATGAGTTCAAAATGAAATAAGTTGCCATAACTAATAAAATCTTTGGCGCTTAATCCCTAGCATGAAGTTAATCTTAGGCGATAAATCACTAGCCAGGGATCAATACTAAGTATTAAATATTTAAGTACACCATTAATTTCCATTCGAATCAATCCATTTTTTCCCTTGATGCGATTTATTTCACAGCTTGCCTACTATAATTTAGAGCTAAAACGGAATTTTGACGTCTGAATTAGAAAGAAAATAAATATTTTTGAATTTTGAAGACATAATGTGATAAATGCATTTGCGTGTTCATAAACTACTAAAATTTATACTATTATTGGAATATTATTTAAATCTAGGCTTAAGATTTTTTTTTAAAATTCAGCTGATAAAAAAAAAAATAGAGAATGTTTCGAAAGCTGTAAGGGCAAACCAGTAAATATATCTCTTAATGTAGGAACATTACGGAAGCTAAACACAATCAATACAGCAAGGACAACCGTAAAATCCGGTGTATAACGCGCACATTTAACACAAAAATTAAGGTCGAAATTAACGGGTGCGCGTTATACGCCGGGTATAAAAATGTGAACTAATGAGAAAAAGACTAATAGATGACTCACGTGAGATGCAATGACAATAATATTCCATCAGGAATATATAACTTACCTGAAAAGAAAAGAAAATACAATTCATTTGAATGTCATATAATATAAAATCAAACATAACATAACCGCATTTTTTAAGAAAAACGTTGAACAATCTTTTAAGCATGCTAAAATTATGTATGAAATATATTCAAATATCTTGAAAAACACACACACATATATAAATACCGTAAAATCCGGTGTATAATGCGCACTTTTAATACAAAAAATGAGATCGAGGTTTACGGGTGCGTGTTGTTTGCCGGGTATAAAAACAACAGCTTTAAAAATAAAAATTTAAAAAAGACAGAAAAAAATTATGCTTTTACATATATTGAAATACTATGTATTTAAAAAAAAAGACATTTTTTATGAACTTAAAGGGTTGTATTTCTAGAAGCATACTATTTTTTCCCCCTGAAACTTGGAATAATACCTCGAATAAATTACTTCAAAACACATTAGAGCATTGCTCATATACATTTCAGGTTACCAAGAACACCCACGCCAAACAGGTACTCAAGGGAGCTTTTACATGCCGTATAATCATACGTCATGGCCACTGTCTATTTTCTGCATCATGAAAATTCGCCGACTTGGGCCGGGGTTGAACCCACAACCTTGGGTGCAGAAGGCCGGCGACAAACCAACCCCGCCACCAGCTGGCAACTTATTGTATATGTGGAATAAATATGCTGAATTTTAAATAGCTATTGAAAAATCAATATAAGTCCCGATAGTATAGCACAGTTTAAGAAAAAATGTAGAATGTTAGTGCGCAGTGTGTTGGTCCATTTTTTTTTATTAATGTTACTTTTTACACGCATCCTTCATTTAATAGCAAAATAAGTGGCAGAGCTGACAATACCACAACAGAAAAGTTTTCTTTCTTATCAGCGATACTGGTGATGCACCGAGGATTGAGATTTAACAAAGTCGTTTCAAAAATGATTTTTTCTAAAGTTGCCTTACGAAAATATCTAATATGATTCGTACTCCCGAAGACATAGGAGTGTTTAATTCATTATGCATTTGAGGAAATTAAAAGTTCTCTATTTGATAATAGCTTTACAATTTAGAAAAACAAAATATTGGAAAGAAGTGATTTTTGTGCCTATTTACAATTTGACAGAGCGACAATGAGTATTGTCCAACAATTAAATAGCTTGAGTGCTAATGTTAAGATATTTTTTTTCAGTGGATACCGTCGCACGTGAATGAGATTGCAGATGGTTTGGCCCATGACAGCAGCCATAAAGATTCTGTGCATGGTTTCTGCCTTATTTTTTCAGAAATTGCTACATGAATCAAACAAGGTGTTAGTCCCTCTTAGAAGCAGGCCCCGTACATGAGTGGAAACCATTCTGTAAGCTGGGACTGGCAGGAGGTGAGATGATACTACTCTTGCTAGTTTCACAGTGGTATACTCGAGCTCAACGGCATGTGGCGGGTCTTAAAGTTTACCCTTCTTGTCCGAATTGCAATGTGACCCAGGCCACTCTCCTGCCCACATCTTGGCTTGTATTGGTTGCCATAAGAGCCAGCTGCTCTCAATTTCTGCTACAGTTCTTCAAAGTTTAAAGATGCACGGGTTTATCGACTTGATCTAGATGTTTCTGTAGTTCAAGTGGGATAAGAAACAACAATAACACAATTTTATTAATGTTTTACTTTTTTTTCTTATACAGGTAGAGGAGTTTATAACGTCAGTGTTCAGTATCAGTCAAAATATGAAAAACTCTCTAGAGGGGTGGCACATTAGGTTTTAGCACGTGGGCGGCCGGCACCCCAGAATCGGCCCTGTATGTAAAATGACAAAGTATTCACACAAAATGTAACAAATTACAATGCATTCTTACAACTGACTATTAGTAAACTTTCATACTTTTGCAACAGATAAATTTATGAAAATCCAGCATCTAACACACACAAAAATACAGCATCGTATTATAAATTGCAATCATAAATTTATTTGGTATTACTTTGGAAGTTTTCCAAGAAATCAGACACTTTTCACTGGATTGAAATTGTAATGAATTCTAAAAAAAAAATCCGAAAGAATATAATAAATTGCGCACATCAACCAATTCCTGAATCTGAATCGCATGCTCTGCGATCTTTGCTTCTTCCTAAGCAAAAATAAAGAAAGAAAAAAAAAGATTCCACGAAAAGAACTTCAGCAACAGCACCACAATACTGCGTTTCCTAACAAATAAACGAAAAAAAAGGCGGGAAAAAAGAATAAAGAAGGAAAGAGAGGATATCATTGGCCAAGAACATTAGTTAACGTCAGAAACGGTTCTTCACCACACAGCTTGGAAAATAAATCTTCCCAAGCAATGAACGAAACTACTACGACTTCAGCGAAGAAAAGGAAGGATTGCAGAAAAGAAAATGGCGAGAAATAAATCCAGCGAAATTGCCTCCTTTGGCGGGAAAAAGTGCGACTGAGCGATTTGTCTTGGTTCTAGTACCGGGGCCATGGAATATTCGAGCTGAAAATATTTTTACGTGACCAAATCGTAAGGGGATACCGACTTTGCAGTTTTACTAAGCCCCCCTTTTTTCATATTTTGGTTTGCCTTAACGGCCGCTTTTCGATATTCCCTCTTTTATCTCTCTTTTCCTGGAGATTTATTCTAATGGTTTTCCAAAGTTCTCTTTGCCAAAGCTCGGATCATTTTTACAGCCTAGTTCAATGTTAGTGTTATTGTGAGGGGAAAAAATAATGTTAAAAAGGCAATTTCGTGGAGATTTCGAACATGCACCAGTTTGCAAAACACTAAACCCCGAATTTATATATAACCCAGCTATTTATTTATTCATAAACGATACAGATATGATGATGTCGTATATATATATATATATATATAAATATAAGTATGATATATTTTATGTCAAAGCTAAATTTTTTTTTCTTTTTATCAAATCGGAAGAATATTTATAAATATACGATACTTTCATAAACGAAAGCTTTGTATATCTTAAATGCCTTCGTTAATTGTTTAATGATAAATCGTATTAAATGATTTACAAAAAATATGTATTTATAATATTATTCATGAGATGATCTGAAGCAATTATTGAAGGGAAATTATTCAGTGAATGTCAATACATAATTACTGGTACCATTTTACTTGTACCCAGTACTAGTAGTTCTAATACAAAAATATATATATAAAGAAGTTAAAATTAAAAAACTTTGTAATCAATTTAAAACTAAATCTTTAAATTTTATTTTACCCTTGAATTTAACATATTGCACCTTTTATTCAAAATGATCACCTTTTCAACTAGGCTTTGAGACTTAAAGAGCCTATCGAGATACGCACTACCTCCATGGAAATTTCTATAGCTGCTTTCCTTAAATAGCGTTTAAGATTGTTCTAATCAGGATGCCGTTTCTGGCACACCTTTGCCTCCAATGCTGAGAGCAATTTATAGTCAAGTGGATTTAAATCCCGACGGTTGGAAGGCCAATCTTTATGCTCTCTGAAGTGCTGCATATTTATTCTCTTTCAACTACTGCTGGGTCGTCTTCACCTTTGAGCAGGAGCCAGTGGCATAACGTACACTCCCGCATCGCGGGGAGGGTGTGACAGGATCCTAAAGGGCCCAAAGCCTGACTGACGCCAAATGCTGTGGTTTTACAATCCTTTGTAATATCCAACTTGGGGCCAAAACTGACTTTGCAGGGGCCCCTAATATTCACCATTACGCCACTGGCAGGAGCAGAGTTCTTTTGAAAAGTCCAATCGTTTCATTGAGCAAGTTTACGTTCAGGGGCTTCATTACTGGTTCCAAGATAGCTTCTTGACAAACTTTTGCCCTCCTTTCCCGCAAAAAGGATTCTCTCAGAAGTCTTAGCTGCAACCGTACAAACCATTGCGAAAGTCGGTTGATGAGTTATCTGCAAGCATCTTTTTCCCTTCTCTTTAGCTTCTTGGGTAATCCTTGCGCGTAATCATTCTGGTGATTAATAGATTCTTCAAAGTCAAACCTCTTCTCTTCGATAAACAAAATTCGTCTGTGGACATAATGAACGTGCCGCCGCTACAGTGCTTTTTCATTAACACTAGAACATCCCGGATTTCGATTACCCTTAAACGTCTACCGGTGTCAATTTGACACCGCGACATAAAATATATAAATAATTGTTTTAACTAAATAATTGCAGGACTACTGTTCAATAGGAGTTTAGTTTTAAGACTTTTAATATTACTTCATGTAATTAACATATTTTATGCTTCCCCCCCCTGACGTTGACATTATGTTTCGCGAAGCTTGTTGGACCACTGCTTTGTCGCAAAACATTTCGAGTCGCAAATCTTCCAGGAACATTACTATTATGCGGTATCAATTCTGTGCCATCCCTAGCGATATATATATCAGGATGTACTGGAATATAATCAATTATATCAGTTTTTTAAACAGATTCTTCGCAGTCACTTCCACTCAATCTTATGTCTTCATCGGAATCTAAATTAGAGCCGATTATATATATATATATATATATATATATAATTCTCAGAAATCTCTCGCAATAAATTAGCAATTTCATCAGGACTAAGACCTTTTCTACGAGCCAACGTTTCAGGGTGCACAAGGTTCGGAAATCGAATGAACTTTTTTTTTATGAGCAGATAACCAAATGCTATGTAACGAAATAAATACTTAGACACAGCAATTATAGAAAAATAATATTAGTTTCCGCTGTTAACCCAATAACACTGCATTCAAGGTCAAATAAATGTATGATAGTACTTTGGGAAGTTTGTTTTACTAATAGTAATGATGAACGACAGCTATTTATGATGATAAATTGCCTTGGTGTCCAAATGACACCAGCGGACGTTTTAGGTATTTTTAGTTGTAAAATTTCTCTTCATTAGCCTAGAACCACAAAACTTTTACTGTGTAATTACCATGGGAAATAATTAAAAGTTACGAAAATTTTTTTAATTCCTTATAAAAGTGCGGAAAGGAGAACAAACTGAACAGGCTCCGGCGTCAAATTGACCCCGATGGACGTTCTAGTGTTAATAAGCATCTGGGGCGTTAATTCCTTTGTAATAAAATGACCAGTTACTTTTCGATAACCCTTTGGTCTAACGCCGTTTTCTATGTAGTACATTGTTCTTGTTGACTCTTTCACCAGTTTAGTAACTGTCTTCTTCCTAAAAGGATTTCAACCAGTTCTCACCCTAACTGCTTTGACGAGAGCTAGTGTTTTCATCGAGCGCGGACGACCGCATCTAATACAGTCAGAAAATATCTTGTATTCTGTAAATGACCTTTAGATGTATGGTCATGCTTTAGAGATTTGAAAATCTCCGATAGGCCTCTCCATTTCTGAAGCGAAGAAATATCTGTTGCACGCTTCTATTCAAAGTGTTGTAGCTCTGACTAATTTAGAACGACATGCGTGAAAGACAACAATTGTCTGAAAAATGTAGCAGACGATCTCTAACGACGAAATTTAAAATCTTCTTGCGAGTTTGAGTCACTGCATACGGTCTCGAATTTTTGTATCAGAACGTATGGCACGACTAGGTATTGTCATATACGAGTAAAGCCGCATTCACACCTAGGCAGTCAGCGTCGAGCGTCTAACCAATCAAAGACTATCTCGGGCGAAAAGAAGTCTCTGATTGGCTAGACCAGTGATTCCCAAAGGGGTCTATGACGACCCCAAGGAGTCCACGTCAGCGGAAAAATAATTTGGGGTCCATGAGGTGTAAATGGGGGTCTATGATGGTGGCTCTCATTAAACCAAATCATGATTTTAGTTTTAAATGAAAATTTAGTCAAGTGGAAACCATATTTTATCTATTTAATAGGTTTATTTACTAATTTTAGTAAGGTTAATTTGTAGTTACAAAGTGACAGCATAAATTTTATTAAAACAAGGACCATGTCCGCAATTTTGGCTTTAAACAGACATACCTGTCATTTATAACGAATTATGGAATATCGACGAGAAAATTACTTTTCCTAGTGAGAAGGAATTTCAGTGTGGTTGCCAATTTTCAAAACAAAAAAAAAAGAAAGAAAGGGTGAGGAATAAGATCTGGACGCTACTAACCGAGGAGGTTTAGGGTTAAACCTGACCCTATTGATTCTAAATGTTGAAAACATGTTATTGAAGCACCCGATTTATTCCTCCCTTTAAAAGCATTTGTTTGTTGCTCGTTTATTTTATGTATTAATTAAATTTTAATTTAATTAACATGTTTTTCTTAAGTTTTAAACACCATACTTCACTTCAGTTAGAAATTTAAATCGTTTAAAGTTCGCAGATCTATACCAGCTGTCAAAAAGACATTTAAATAGGTAAATTTGCAAAAATTCAATATTAGGTAAGCAGGGGTCTACCCCAAACCGAAAAACATGGCAAGGGGTCTATGAGACAAAAAAGTTTGGGAACCTCTGGGCTAGACGCTCAACGCTGACTGCCTTGGTGTGAATGCGGCTTTAATTCACAAAAAAGTAGCGCCTCAGTAGCCGAGTGGTCATGTTGAGAACTTCACGATATTGGAGCCTTGGTTACATTTAAGAAATGTCAAGCGAAATAATATCTCTGCATGTTAACTGAAAGACTAAGCCTTAAAACCTCATATGGGGGATGTAAAAGTTAGAAAACTGTGGTTCTAGTTAAAGTATTGCCTACGAGATTTGATCGTCGTTCAAATTTATTAGATCATCAGTAGTCAGTGGCGCACACAAAGGGAGGTCCTGGGGTCCGGACCCCCACAAAGTCCTTGATTTTTTTCAGATTGGTTATAATTCTAAGTAAAATTTAAATAAATATTTGTTATTAATGATTAATTTTATTAATTAATGCTAATTATTTATTCAATAATTAGTCTTTTATTGTGTTTTGTTCCTGAAAATCGACAAAATCAAAAATAGCATGATACAAGAATGGTGAACTTTCAACCCCGAACCCCTCCCCTTGAAAAATTCCTTTTTGCGCTACTGCCAGTAGTCCTAGGTAAAACTTTCAGTGTGAGGAATTCTCAAAATATAATTTCAAATCAATTTTCTTTTTGATTCATTGTTTAATCATCTGAAAACAATTTTCGCTATTACTGAATGAAAGTCGCACTATAAAGCAACATGAAGGCCATTGGCAACCACCCTTGCTATTTTTAACCACGTTCAGGTGAGGAGGTCGACATCCGACTGGTAAACTCATCTCCAAACTACTCCATACCAACAACTGGAGGACAGGGAACTTCGACAGATTTAACGTGCTCCATCCCCTCTACTCGGCGGATCTTCAGCTGAACTAGGGCTCTAACTCATGACACGCAGGCCACAAATCCAGACCATGATCTCTGGGCTACCACGGTCTTACCGTACTGATGGACATGTTTATGCAGCATATAACATAACTTTCATTCTTAGGTCCAAGAGAAGGCATATTATAATTTTTTAAATACATGTTTAAGTTTTTTTGCTTATGAAATGTATATTTTAAACATCCATTACTAAATGTTTAACACATACATAAACAAAAAGGTATATAGAATGCTAACTTTGCATCTAAAGGGATAAGCCTTGTAAAACACTCTTAGAACAATCAATAGTACAATTACTATTAAGAGTTTTACGGGGTTTTTTTAACTGCCACGTCAAAAAAAAATTGATAAACCGTTACACCCACCATTGCCAATTACCAAATGAATTTAAACAGAGTTCAATCAAATATAGATCTTTTCGGTTGAAATTCCAATCTCCAATTTACAGCAGCAAAATTAATTTTCCGAATAACATAATCTCCCCTATCAGTTACCAACTTTTCAAAAACTTTTAACTGTTTATAACTCGGCATCACACACACACACACACCAAATCTCTCTCTCTTGCCAAACCGCAAATAAGACTCTAAATTATAAACCCGATGAAAAATATCACAGGGACGCCATTTTACACTCGCCAAAACTTCCACAATTTATCTCCTCGTTCCAGTTCGCACCATTTATTTCACCGGTGACAAATAGTCGCTGTAACTGCAACCTAACGAAACACGACTTAATGGAAGCCCGACGAACATCAGGGGATATCCGTTTGGAAGGCGATGGTTCGTAAAGACTTTGACACTGACCCTCTGTGCTGTGGAAAAAATAATGACAATAAAAAATAAGAGGGGGTTGCAGAGGGTTTTGGATTTTTCTTCATAAAAGGACAGTTGGACAGCAAACATTTCTTTCATATACCATCTTGCGTGGTATTGAAGAAAAATTGAACCGCCTTGCTGTCTTCTGGAGCTATCGGTTTTCCAAATGGGTGAAAGGTTTCGGCACGTCATTCATCAAGCCACAACGATGAAAACGTTAAAAGGTGTGGGTGTGTATCTTTTTAGGGGGCGCTATCATATTTTTTTTATTATCGTCTGCTGCCTTCCTCGAAAGGTTTCGGCGACAATTATTTTTCTTTTTATCGATGAACGTTAAGTTTGGGGCGGGTGGAAAAGAGGGTCGTTTCCGACATCTCAATGATCCATAGCTTCTTCTTCTTCTGTTCTGTAAAGAAAATAATGAAAAGATTCTTTTTTCTTCTTTCAAAGAATTGATCTTAATGGATGATGGTATATGCTTCGAAGAGTTACAACTTGTTTTGTGGAATATTATGCAGCCCATCTTAACCTCCATGTCAACGACCGGGTATCTTTTGTTCTTTTGTTAATCAAACTTTTTATTTTTTTTTCGAGATAAAGTTTTAACTATAAAATGACAAATGTTTTACTTCGTTGGCTTGATTTATCGTTAAGAACGAGAGAGGAGAGTTGTATACTAAGTCAGATTTTAGCGTTTCTCAACAAATTTTTAAATTTACTAATATATCCTTGTCCATTTTTTGTTTTCTTATCAATAGAGTCCCGATTTTGATAGATGATAAATTGTCTTCTTTTAATGCTGCAACGTGGATATTTTAAATGTGTCCATAAATCTTCCTCGCGGTTTAAGAAATACATATATATTGGTAACCTTTGTTGTTCCTCACACATTGTATACCCCAACTAGCCATACTTTTTACCGCCAAAAAATAATAATAACAAATCTTATTTAACAACTGTTTAGCCCGGTGTTGTACGGAATTTTTCGAATATGCCTAAATTTCCCCAAGCTTCTCATTTACTATTTTATTTTCATTTATTTATTTATTTTTATTATTGATGTTAATACACAGCAATTACACTTGTATAACATCGAACCTTGTTTGCTTGTTCAACTGAATTTTCTTGATTATATAGAATAGCAATTTTTCATCGTGTGAATGCACTTTTCCCCGCCACTGTGTTAAGGAAATAATGCCATTTTTTAAATGTTCTATTTTCAGCAATGCTTAGTAATAATACTCATAAATTAATAATAATTGATCACTACAAATCTTTAATGCGAAAAACATAATACGCAAACTATGAATTATAATAGAAAATTTATTTTAACCTTTCATCGCATTATAGATAAAAGTTTAAAAGGTAAATAATTAAAAATTAATTGAATTCCGAAGTGGCTATTGTAGTTGAGTAATCTTAGTAACGAACCAGTACTGATTTAAGCTCATTTCGGGCCCTGGGTGCAAAAGATCTACAGGCCCCCTTGGCACTGGCGGATAGAAGCCTATAACCAGAAAATCTGATTAAGTCCAGCTTATCTAGGCCCTAAGCGTCCAATGGATAAACTGGCAATGTCGCGAACTCGTGGCCGACGTTATTCATCGCCTTTTGCCCTCGTGTTGTTTTAGGATACGAGTTTAATACAAATTAAATTAAAATTAAGTCGAATCGAATTCCAAATATTTAAAAATATATATTTGATTAAATAATAATAATAAAAACATACTTAAATATCAATAGATATATCACAACAATACAGCAATTACATACATGAAATATATGAAAACCCGAATCTACATTTCCAGCTACATTTTAATCAACACATCAATGTACCACTAATGTATCTTTATGAGACATTTATGAGAAAATAATACACAATCCGCATTGACTAAGTATCCGTTCACTTCACCGAACGGAAGCTCGAAATCGCATATGATAACTTGGTTCTGAATGCATAAAATACACCCTCGGAATCTATCCGAATGTAGAACCGCGTAATTTACGAACTTACTCCTCTATTAAATTATTCCGAACGGTACTTAGTAGTTCAGGAGTAAGCTCGTAAAATATTCTAACGCTAAGTAAAGGGTTGCCGTAATCCCAATTACAAGACTTGGCATCCTCAAGGTAGTTTGGCGAAATTAAGAAAAGATAGATGATGAAAATAAATGTATGCAGAGATTTTTTTTTATTTATGATGTTACTTAGAAACTAAATTAATTTTTAAAACAATTTTTGAAATTGATATTCTAGGTACGTTCGTACTATAGCAATCATATTGGCGACGTTGAATAAAACCGCGCGAATTTTGAAAACGGAATATGTTGACGGGAATATGAGCACCTAGTCGAAAAATACTATGTGAAAAATAATAAGTGATTATAAATAAATAATAATCAACAAAAAAACTTATTTTTATTATTAAAATTGTTTATTTTGTTTCTATTATTTTTATATTATGCCATTGGACTAATCATAATTATGTATGCACAAAATGTTAATAATAATAAATTTTATTTTTTAAGAGTTGGCATTTTCGTATTCGACCTTGCCATATCAACGAACGGTTATGCTTAGAGCGGCAACAAGATGAGAAATATGAAACGAAACACATAGTTGCCATTGGACTAAGTTCATGACAGTCACGTGATAAAGGCAAACACGTGTTCTCCATTGAATTCAAAACTGACATTAAACTAACTAGTACTTTTTATTCTATTCGTAAAACTTGAACAAAATTTCAAATTTCATAATTGGGTAAAGATGTTCGATTGTTATAAAAAGAAACTTCAACAAAAAAATTTTAAAATTTAAGAAAAAATCTTGTTTATACATGTATTCTGTACAAGTGACAAATATAATTTTTTTAAAAAAAAAATTTCTGAAAAAAACGTAATTTGGCAGCAACGAAGGGTTATGATCTGATTAGCTGAAAATAGATGATAGCATTTATCGTGACCAGTGGCGCACACAAAGGGAGGGGGTCCTGGGAGTCGGACCCCCAAAGCCCTTGATTTTTTTTCGATTGATTATAATTCTAAGTATATAGTGCGTAAAATTTAATTATTTGTTATTAATTATTAATTTTTATTAATTAATGCTAATTATATATTCAATAATTAGTTTTTTACTGTGTTTTGTTCCCGAAAATCGACAAAATCTAAAGGAGAATGATACAAGATTGGTCAACTTTCGACCCCGGAACCCCCTTGAAAAATTCCTGTGAGCGCTACTGATCGTGACTATAACGTCACATGAGTTTTTGAACTGATTGGCTAGAAAAGCGTGTTTGTCATTATCATGTGACTATGACTTTATATCAATTTAGTCCATTCAACGCCTGCGTAACGGGTGAAATCGAGGTTCCTAAATTCGTGAGTTATCTTGAAACTTGGCATTGTTGCGATAGTATGTAAATGCCAAATTCTGCACAGCTAACAGTTTAAATAACAATTCAAATACTTTGCATTTTGTCATACTTACGACACTAATTAAAAAAGGAAGGAAAGAATCTTATTTTTTTTTTAAGATTAAGTAAAAAAAAATGAATTTTTTAAATAGAAATGTTAGGAACAAAATTACATGTTCTTAAGACATCACTTAGAAAATTGTAAAGGTAAAAAAAAAAAGAAGTGATACTAGAATTAATGGCGTCTTAAGACTTCTTGAAGCCCTGAGAAGAAGAAATATTAAGAATCTTTATACTTTTTTTTAACTGGACCCGCCAGAAAAATTTTCTGTTTGTCAGATTTACCAGACAGAAAATACGGTTAAGAACCATGGTATATAGCCCACGTTTTCAAACACTCACACAAATGGTTACCCATAACAAGTAAATGTGCATGACTCCTAATCTCACAAACCAACTAGACAGATTCCTACCTTTCGAATAAATGAGTAATGATGGTGAATTGTGGTAGGACAAGGCCTAGACACGAGAGGTGAACTGTTGCCAGTTGGAGCGCAGTTCGAAATTCACTATTTTTTGGAGAATATTTCGGGAATAATATCTGGCAATTAATTTTTTTTTTACATCATGATCTTACTGAGGATGTTTTAAGAACAAGACGAATACCCCGTGATCGAAACTCGGCCCATACCTTAAAACAGCGATACTCAACCTGCGGCCCACCAAGCCATTTTAAGTGGCCCGGTCCATGGCTCTTTGCTCTGAAAAATTCATTTATTTAGAAAATTTGGTGGGAAATTCTTTGTTAAAAAATCAAATATATCAATATTGCTGTCGATGTCGTATGGGTGCGACAGTAACAGTAAAGTAGGGACCGTTTTAGACAACAGTAAACCATAGACAACAGTAAAGTAGGGACCATTTTATGATGTTAATGATGATTAATGAGTGGAGAACAAATTTTTAACTATCTTTCATATCTTACAAGCAAAAAATACTTGAAGAAAATATATTGTTTCAAGACGATTGGGAAATTTACTATTTTGTAGGGAAAAAGAAGCATGTTTCAGAAATTGTTTGATGTGTCACGAAAGTGTTGTTCTTAAAAAATACCAATAAACAGAAATCGTACAATGACACTTTTCCACGAAATCTCTTTCAAGACGTGATAAATAGGCTTTCTTGAATAATCTTTATAACATCAAAAAAGTGTTTTGTCAGTGGTAATGTCACAGCGGTAACAAAGACACCCTATGAAATTTGTTGTATTGTTGGTAATCATATGAAGCCGTTTACTGATGCAGAAATTGTGAAAGAGTGATACTTAAACGCTCACAATTTAGAAAAATTCAGTGACAAAAATAAAAATATATATATAAATAATAATTAAAAAAAAAACAAATTTGAGTTTTAATATTTTGATAAATTTCCACATTTTAAATTATCTGTATTATCTTGGTCTTAAAGCATTTCTCCCTCCCCCCCCATTAATCCTCAAGTTGCGGCCCGCGTGAAATAGCCAACATATGTATGCGGCCCAGCAGAAAAAAAGGTTCAGTACCCCTGCCTTAAGGTATCCGATTACGTTCGGAACCATGATTTTGCAAAAGCGTGTAAATAGATAATATTTATGATAGTTAGTGTCACTTAGATTAGAATACATGTATGAAATTGTTTTAAGGACATTATGACAAAAAAAAATTATTTAAATACACTATTTTGGCAAAAAATTAACTTAGAATAACCTTTTTTCCAAATGTTCTCCTTTTGTAAAATATGCTTCTATTGTATTAATATTTTGTCTGTATTCAGCTCAGACCTCTGTACAGAGGCTCAACTAGAATTTTTGAAATGCATAACTCGGAAGTCGGTTTACCCATGTTTTACGAAAACGGAATGGAGAAATTTTAAGAAAATATGCCGATAATTATTACAAATGGTTGTAACTCTGAAAATAATGTGAATTTTTCAAAAATTGTAGTTGAGCCTCTGCACAGAGGTCTGAGCTATATACAGGTAAAATATTAATACAAAAGAAGCATTTTTTACAAAAGGAGAACATTTTGAAAAAGGTTATTCTAAGTTCATTTTTTGCCAAAATATTGTATTTAAATAATTTTTTTTGTCATAATGTCCTTAAAACAATTTCATACATGTATTCTAATCTAAGTGGCACTAAATATCATGAAAATTATCCGTTTATGCGCTTTTTTAAAATCATGGTTCCGAACGTAGTCGGATACCTTAAAACGTTCCTGATGATGTTTGGTATGGAATCTAGGGAAATGAAATTTCAAAAATATCTATCCCTCATCTACGTACAGTCAGAGGTTTTACTCAGTTAAAGAGGTTTAGCACCAATTTTTATTTACTGCTTTACTGCGAACTGTAACCACACAAATATATTTACAATTAAAATATTCTCCTCACACACCTCTTCGCAGTTTTTAGACTCACTTCTTGCATGTGCATGTGATCATCATTCCCCTTATTTCTTTTTCTACATCTGAAGAAACGCGATTATAAAATTAAGTCGGGTGGCTTTTTTCGTAAAAGAAGAGGGGAAAAAAATTCTAAAACACAAAGAAGTCGGGATAAAACGGTAGAAGAGAGAGAGAGAGACATATCTCTCCTTTCACAAATTTAATTACGTTTTAGAATACCGCTTTATTATTATTTTTTTTCCTCCTACTATTTTACAAAAAAAAAAAACAAAAAGGCGAAAAAAATATTTTAATTAAATGACAGAATTTTTCTATTATTAGATGAAATGAATATTTAAGATTTAAAATGAGGATAAGATGAATATTGAATCTCGCTATGAATACACATATAAGATTGATTGGTTTTTCTTTTTCAGAAGACGGTGTAATTCGTTCCTTTGTTAGAAATGAGGAGAAAAAAAAAAATTAAATCGCAAAAAGAAATCTTTGGAAAAAGAAAGAGAAAGATTTATTCTACAGTGCTTTATTAGTTTTAAGGCTATTCAAAACTTATTCCCAGTTTTCTTTTTCCTCCTTTGTTATAAAAGCGAATTCTAATTGTAGTTGAGATATATTGAAGTTTTTGAACAATTCTGAATCAATTAATTGCTATTGCATAATTTCTTATTGAAAAGAATAATATATTTGTTTTCTGAAGTCGATGCGTAGAAATATCATTTATGGAATTTTCGGTGAGCTTTATTCTTATTAATGTAAGCTTCTGAGGAAAATAAAGCCTCTTATAAACAAAAAAAAAAAAAAAGAAAGAAAGAAAAGAAAAATGTACACCCGTAAAAAGAAAGTTTGTAAACGGAATATTATTTTGATTTTTTTTAAACTATTTCATTTTTATTAATCTAGATGAAAAAACACACATTAAATTGTATAAAATGATATAAATTATAATTTGTGGCATATTGTCATGCAGATAAAGTGAAGTAATCGATTGAGTGGATTGCTTACATCGACTGAAAATAAATCTCACTAATCTCAGCTCGAAATTTTATTCGGAAAGCTCTGTATTACAATTGCTTTTCTACAGTTGTTGCCATAACTAGAGTTTTCCAGGTCTGGAAATAAATATTTAACTATACAGTTACAGTTAACAAGAATAATTGCTATATTTTAGAAGAAAAGAAAGACAATACAAAAAAATAAAAAATACATAAAAATTGACAGTGAAATTCGAATTGACGATCCATCGAGCTTGCAGCTCTATCGACTAAGCCTCAGTGTGTTCCCCCACGGAGAGAGAAAATTTCAATACAATATTATAACTATTAAAAACTACTGTTTTGATTAATTTCACAACAAAAATTGTATTTATGTATTACATCGTGGACCAATTTCATCAAATCAAGAGAACTCACTAAAAGCAGCGATAATGAAATTGTTCCCGCGCAGTTTGGGACACTAATGCTAACAATGACAGCATTTGGCGACATTTTTTTAATTGGAGATATCTTTTCATTTGGCGAAATTATAATAAGTAAGGACCGAAAAAATTAAATTACTTTTATAGATGCCACATTTTTAATACATTCAAGTTAATGTGGTACTCTTACGTATTATCGCAACAATTGCCAACGTTCAAGATAACTTGCCAAGCTGGCAACCCCAATTTCGCATGTGTCGTATGCGCTGAATTGCCAATCATGTGCTTCGTTTCATATAATGTCAGCAATAGGTTGCGATAATACGTAAATACCGTTGATGTTTCTACTAATTTATCGAAAATTTATTAAACCGCTTTATGGCACTTCACGCACAATAATAATAACAGTGACAATTTTTGGCGATGTCTTTTCACTTGGTGAAAAGATCGACATAAGTATCCGAAAAAAACCCTTTAAATTAAGTTTAAATGTTATACTTTTATTACATTTAAGTTGATGCCTTAATTAATTCATTGAAAATCAGTTAAACAGTTTTATGATTAGCAAATCCAGGTGTTTTTCTCAGTGCATAAAAGCAAACAATACCTAAAGACAATTATCCTGAAATATTATACAAAACTCCATCACCTGCAACTTATTATATACAAAATTCACAATCAGATACAATGATCCCCAATAAATTAATGCTTCGTCAGACTTTAATGAGATTACCGTTCACGCGATTGATAAATAAAAATCGAAGAAGACCTGGATTTTCTCTTCTTATTTTTTCACTAAGGTGAAAAAATATTGCTTGAATACGTAAATGCAGTTTGCACCAATACAGGTGAAAGACATTAACAAACAACAACATCTGTGTCCGTTTAGGAACGAAAAAGAATATTTTTTTTCTCCCTGGTAAATTACCAAGCGATAGGTTCAGCTCTAACAATCATCAAGTGTTCGAAAAGAAGAAAAAATAATAAAAGAATATGCGATCCTAATGACTAAATTATGTTATACGTCAGCAATCTAGGGAGACTCGAGAGTAATGACCGCACCAAACGATAATCAAACAAAACAAAAAAAAAGTAAAAGAAAATATCTCATTTTTATTTCTCGTCTTTTTACTACTAATTTATGAAACAATACTTTCACGTAAAGCGTTATTCTAAAAAGAACAAATGATGCTACTGCTAAGCCTTTTCGATGTTTTAATCGATTAATTGCCGAGAGTAAATAGATTTACCGAGGCAAAAGAAAAAGAAAGAAAAAAAAGAAATCTCACTTCAGCAATATTTATGAAATGGTACAGGTCTTTAACCTTTAGTAATTTATTGACTGAGGAGGCGACATTAAAAGACAGCCATAGAAGAATATTAGAGAAGACATCGAATTCCATAAATAACAAAGCGATATTTTATATTTGTTACTCTTTGCTAATTATTGGAATGAAGTGAAGTAACTGTTAAATGTGTCTAACTTAATTTTCTAGCGCGGTGTATTCGTAACTATATTAATGGAATTCTAATTAAAAGAATTCCGAAGTTGTGCTTTTTTGCCAGCGAGAAATGGTTCAAATTATAATTAATCAATTGTTCGAAAAGAATGAAACAGAAAATAAATAAATTTTTGCGTAAACATATATCTGCATTTGATCAATTAAGCGATAAGCGTGCTTCATCCAAAAACTAAGGAATTAAATTATTACCCGTGAATACATGAGTTTCATTAACTTGATGGTTATGGGAATACTATGCAATAAAATTAAATCGTCATTTTTTTTTTTTTACTTAGCATACATTAATATAGCGTGACAACAGAAATGCGGCAAAAGCAATTGAATTTTACTAATTAATATTCTTTTCTACTAAGAATTAGGTTTGAAATCTTCTGTGTGCCACCAGATAAAACAATTGACGGTGCTTTTCTATTATACCGTTGTTAAAATCAAAAAACGTCGCCAAATACCGCGATATACAGCCATTAAGGTATCCGACTAGGTTCGGAACCATGATTTTGCAAAAGCGTATAAATGGATAACATTTATAATATTTAGTATCAGTTAGATTTGAAAATGTATATAAAATTGTTTTAAGAACAGTATTACAATAAAAAATTATTTAAGTACAATATTTTGACAAAAAATGAACATAGAATGACCCTTTTACAAAAATATTCTCCTTTTGTGAAAAATGCTTCTATTATAATAATATTTTGCTTGTCTATAGCTCAGACCTCTGTACAGAGGCTCAACTAGAATTTTTGAAATATATAACTTAGAAGTGGTGTGACGTCTCTCGCGTCCTTCTGCTAACATAACTCCTATGTTCTTTGACGGCCACGATTAATGGCAAAACCTTTCCAACCCAATACCAAGAAGAGAAACGGATCAAATATGTAAATGAGATATACTTTAAAAGGATAGAAGCTTTGATGATAAGATATAGCGCGGCAAGCTTAGAGATAGTTTAGTGTGGAATCATTCTGATCAATAGCGCGGCAAGTTTAGAGATAGCTTAGTGTGGAATCTTTCAGATCAAGAGTTAGCAGTCCGATAGCTTTGATAGGAATAGAAATTCAATATAAAGAAGTTGGAAACTTCGCTTAGTCAATTACATTATAGAATTCTCTCAACAGTTGAAGGAAGGAGATCTGCAGAAGGTAATATTTGGTATAAGTAATTAGATGAATCGGTTTATTTATTATAATTAAGATAAAGGATCTAGTAGCGTGATCTGACTTAAATACAAGGTTTAATTGGGTGTTAACTCTCACTTTAATTAAAATTGTCAAATTAGAATTAAGTAATATAAGTTATTCTTAATAAAAGTTGTATTAAGAACTACTATGTCTCATCATTTTGATAATCCCACACCTCTAGCTTACGCGGAACCGGAACGACATAGTCATCACAGGATGGCTATGTCACAGTGGGTTTATCCATGTTTTACGACAACAAAGGGGAGAAATTTTAAGAAAAAAACGCCGATAGTTATTTCATAGGGTTGTAACTCTGAAAATAATGTGAATTTTTCAAAAATCATAGTTGAGCCTCTGTACAGAGGTCTGTGCTATTTACAGGCAAAATATTATTACAATAGAAGCATTTTTCACAAAAGGAGAACATTTTGAAAAAAGGTTATTCTAAGTTAAATGTTTTGCCGAAATATTGTATTTAAATAATTTTTTTTGTCAAAATGTCCTTATATAAAACAATTTTATACATGTATTCTAATCTAAGTGACACTAAATATCATGATAATTATCCATTTATGCGCTTTTTTAAAATCATGGTTCCGAACGTAGTCGGATACCTTAAGGAAACCATTCCTGCACAGAAGTAATAATGTTGATACCATCTGGCAACATTTTTTGAGTTGGCGATAACTTTTCCTCTGGCGAAATTGGTCGACAGCATAATACGTAAGTGCCCAAGAGGCAAATTAAGTCAAGGATTTGTTTATTCATCAGGAAAGGATACAAAAGAAACAAAATATACTAAACAAACATGGCTAATAAACGTAATCAAATTGATCAAAAGCATATTCAATCCTAGTTAAGTCCACATCTTTGGTGACAGAGGGTATAAAAGTGTGCCAATATCCCCTAGAAGGAGGTGCTGCTACAGCTCATTTTTCTTCGTTGGAATTCTACAGCAATAATTTGCCAAATTGGCGATAAATAAAAATGTGAATTAAAATAGAAGGGAACAATTTTCTTATTCAAAAATAGTAACAATAGCTCAATAAAAATAATAAAATTGATCATTTTTATAATTGTACTTTTCCGTTAGTGCAGCGCTAGTTACGAATAACCACAAAAAACAAGACCATCAACCGCGCCGAATGTCGAGGAGATTGGTTTTGTGTAAATCGAGTGCACTTGCACTGCTTTGATGTCGAGGCTTGGTTTTATTTGATTTCTATAAACTTTGCTCAAATACACACACAAAAAAAGAGCTACAGAAACAGTACCAGAACTATTAGTAATAGATCTTATAATTTTGAGTTTATATTAAGAGACAATAATTATACTTAAGCTAATACTTAATCTCCTAACGAATTTTCGAAGAGTAAATGTTCTAATTTTCCATAATCAGTAAAAATTAAATCACACCATAATGTATGCATATATATTCCACAGATTTTATTACTTAACTTCTTTTCTCTAATATATAATCCATTTTATTATCTTTTATTTCCGCGAATATATTCTATCTATGAAAATCATTTTTGACATTAAAATATCTCCTAATTAGAGAGAAAACTAGCTGAAACATGAATCCACTCCAAATAAAAAGAAAACCGAAGAAATAGCGCATCAGACGCGTGAAAAGGACCAGAGAGTGGCCCCTTGCAGGCCAGACACCAAAAACATAAAAGTGAAATTCAATCATTGATAGAAAAACAAGCAGACATATTTCTACCACGGAATCCCTTAGCTTCCGGTATTTTTGATCTCTTGGGTATATCAAGTTTTCAAACCGCAATAACACTAGTATAAAAGAAAGCAGTTTGAAAATTCTAAGAATTTTCTTGTTATTTGGAATGTCGACGGCCTTTTATAGTCTTCAAAATAAATTGAGTCGAACGCTTTGAGTATGATAAATTGCTTATATAGTTTTGTTATCCATTAAAAGAGTAAAGAATTATATTTCTGTAAAATGACCACAAATAAACAGTATATATATATATATATATATATATATATATATATATATATTATACTCCAAGAGTACTGTTAGCTATCCAATTCCTATTTTTGTACCCCAAGTGAATTATTTTAAAGAAAATGCGTATTTAATAAATAAATACATATATAATAGTGCTCTCGAACTTTTATTTAAAAAAAATTAAACTACAATTGAAAATGGTTTAACACGAAACTGAGGGGACTTAAATATTTTTTCGTGTTAGGGGATATTGGCCCCCCCCCCTAAAAAACATATATTCAACTAAATTAAGTTTATTAGAGTACATTTTATATAAAGATAGATATGTGTATGTGCATGTTTTAATAAAAACCATTGCTCCACAGTTTGCTCTCCTTCTTAATTATTGTTGATAAAACATAGTTAGCAATACCAAAATCTTAACAGATTTCCGATTTCGTCTTCTTTTTTTGAGCAACAACCTTAAGAAGATTTATTTTCATTTTAAGCGAGATTTTGCTTTCTTTTTTTTCCGAGCTTCTTGCCATTGTGTATAAATAATTCTTCTGAAATAGAAAAAAATAATGAGAACTAAGCTCACTGATTTTTACTTACACTGTGATGTCACCGAATTTCAAAGCCAACTAACGACGACGCTGGACATCGTTGGGAACTGGAGCGCACAGCGCTCCTCCGTCCCATACTGGTGTATTGAGGCGCGAAAGTTGAGGAGCCTGGATTGAGTTAGCCTTCCCTGATTGGTGGACGAGGAAGGAGGCAGTGGGAGGAGCTAGGCAGGAGAGTTTCAGCGGTTACCTTGTGAGTTCAAACTCTAACGGCTGTACCTGTTGTCATTCAGAATTTAAGTTTAAATGAAAAGAATGCCTGTGTGGGTAGCGAGAAATTAATTTAAGATTAAATTTAAATAAAAAAGAATAAAAATTACAAAAAAGATAAAAAATTTTAGCAATTAGATGGGGTCATTCTCCACCGGAGAATGACAGCCTTTTGATTTATGGGGGGTTATAAGAATCCAGTAAGATACGCCTGGGTCTTTTTTTATTGAAATTTGGGTCATAGTTTTCAAGATTTAAAATATTAGAATTATTACTATTAGGAAGTGAATTGAAAAAATTAACTGCAAGTTTTTTGATATATTGTTTAAAAGGTAGAATTTTAAGTACTTTATAAATTTCTTTGTTTTTAGTATACTTGCAGGATCTGGTGATATTTCTTAATAGAGAATTTTGAGCATATTCAAGAAGTTTGATATTAGAATCGGCTGCATATCCCCACACAGGACATCCATAAGTTAAGATGGGACGCAAAACGGCAGTGTAGAGAAGTACTTTATTATAGAGATACATATGAGAATTCCGGCAAATTAAAGGGAAAATTGAGCGATAAGCGTTCCGGAATTTGGTACGCGCGTGTGTAATATGTTGTCTCCAAGTGAGCTTTTTATCGAGGATTAATCCTAGGTACTTCGTGCTCTGAGACCATTGTAGTTGTGTGGAATACAGAGTAGGTGTGGTGCAGGGTGTCCTTCTCCTGGTGAAGAGTATTGCAATTGTTTTGTCTACGTTAATTTTAATTTTCCAAGTGTTAAAGAAGTCTTCTAAAAGTTTAAGGTGTGAATTTAAAGCTATTGTAATTGTTTTGTGATTTTTGTAAGTGGCAGAGATAGAGGTGTCGTCCGCATAAATGTTAGTCATGGTTTGAGGGTGAGTGGGAATATCGTTAATATAAATGTTAAATAAAATTGGCCCGAGCAAACTGCCTTGGGGCACTCCAAATTTAATAGAAATAATTGAGGAAAGAGCGCTATTTACTCTGACTTTGTAAGACCTGTTCACGAGATAAGAATTTATTAGATGAATTAGTGCAGGAGGGAAATTATAGTTAATTAGCTTATAGATGAGACCACTGACCCAGACCCTGTCAAAAGCCTTCTGAATGTCGAGAAAGACAGCTCCAGTGGACCTGCCTCTCTGAAATCCAGAAGAGATTTTTTCAGCTAGCCTAAGCAGTGGGTGATAGGTGGAGAGATGCCTGGTGAATCCATATTGATTAGGATTGATAAAATCACAATTGTTAGTAAATTCAGTTAATCTTTTAAGGATGATAAATTCGGTTATTTTGCTTAAAATTGATAGGAGACTGATTGGCCTATAACTTTCTGGGGAGTGACTATTTTTCCCAGGTTTCTTGATGGGGAAAACAATAGCTGTTTTCCAATTATTGGGGAAATGCCTAAAATAGAGGATTTTATTAATGAGGTATGTTAGTATTAAAATAATTTTGAGAGGGAAATTTTTGACCATTTTATTAGTAATATTGTCTTGACCTGGGGCTTTATTATTCTTAAGAGTTTTAATATAGGAGGTGATTTCATCGGGATTGGTTTTAGAAATAGGGGCAGACGGGGGGTTGGTGAAGAAATTTTCTAAAGTATTGGTAATTTTATTATCAATAGGATAATCACCAGGAGGCCTTTTATTTTCGGAGAAATTTTCTTTCAGAGTAATAGCGAGGAGATTTGCTTTCTGCTCGTCGCTGTTAGCGACGGCAGAAGAGCTAGAGAGATTAGGAATGTTAGTGCGTTTTTTGCGGTAGAATTTTTGTGTTTGCCAGAGGCTATTGTCAGTAGTGTTTAAAGCTTCTAATCTATTGATCCAGGATTGTTGAGAGTGTTTTTTAAGTGCTTTTTTAAGTTGTGCTTGTGTTTTGTAATAATGTGTTCTGTGTAAAGGATTAAGTGTTTTATTGTAGGTTCTCTTAGCTTTATTTTTGAGATAGATTAAATCTTGGATGTGTTTAGGCGTGAAAGTGTGATGCTTGTTTTCTATTGGCTTAGAGGCTTGGAGGTGGGCGGTGCGAACGGCGGCAGTAAGGAGAGAAATTTTTGATTCCAGCACATTTGGATTACGAATACCTTTAAAATCATGTAGACGAATGGAACTATTTAAAAAATTACGAAAGTTAGACCAACAGGTGGTAACTGCTCTAGGATTGTCATTACAAATGGGAGAGGAGAGGGAGAAATTTAAAATAACTGGATTATGATCTGAAGAGAGCTCGGGGATAGAGTCTATTGTGAAGGGAAAATGAAAATTATTGACTACGGCGATATCTAAAAAGCCAACTAACGGTTGAGAGATGAGGTTTTTGTGTGGCGTTTGTAGAGAGGCACAGGGAAAGTAGCTTAGATAAACAAAACTGGCTCGCGCACATGCTATTCCGAGGGTATTTCAAAGTCAAGTTAGTCTTCTTTTTACAAAGCATGTGAAACGATTTTTCTTTTATTTCCCACCCCTCTTAAATCTAGCCTGCGGGGCTGGTGTTTTCTGTATTTTGTTCATTCCCCCAGAAGGGAAATCTTTTCATTTTAAGCGATTTTCGCGTTTCGTGTGAAGAGAAAAACATGCAGGAAAATACATAGTGGTTTGTTGGGACCATTGTATTATTTCGTGTTAACCGATATTTCGTCTTAAGCGTTTTCGCGTAGAACGTATTTCACTGTATTACTTTTCAAACTTTCATTCATAGCCACAGTAGCCGAGTAGTCATGGCCAGCATAATTTTTTTTTGAGCCATGAATTCGAGTTCTGGAGCTACTAAAGATCCATTGTGTGGAGGGATGATGCTTGTTAAATATGTCAATGCTCAATGGTGTGGTGTAGAGGTTTGAAGAGGTGTTTCAGCTCAGGTTTCTTAACCTCACCACTTGACTGGGGCTCAAGGATTCTACGTTCATCGCCAATTACTTTCGTGTAGCTTCAAAAAGTGACATCAATCATTCTTCTCAATATATCCCTAAGTCGTATCCTTTTTTCATGATCTACCCCGAGCAGTGGCGCACACAAGGGGGTGTTCTAGGGGTCCAGACCCCCCCCCC
>BMAV01017756.1:0-15551 GCA_019973955.1 Trichonephila inaurata madagascariensis | reverse complement strand
GAATTTCACCCCCGAATTAAAATTGGTCTCCGTTTCGAACCCTGAAAATTTTTTTAAAATAAAAAAAAAAACCACCTATTTCGTTGAAACCCAATTACCGACCGTTTTTTAAAAACCGGTTCTCAAATTAATTTTTTTCAAAAATTCAACGCATCACGAATATTTTGGCCTTTCAAACCCAATTAGTTCAAAAGTTATCCCAACTGTTTCTTTGAAATTCGTCCCCTTTTCAAAAAGTCTGTTTCAGTGACATCCCCAATTTTTTTTTACCAAAAACTTACCAAAGTGCCCCATTTCCTCGAAATTTCCCAGAATCTAAATCTGCCCCCTTTTACAAATCTGTAATTTTTGTTTAAAATAAAAAAAACCCGACCTATTTCGCTTGAAAGAACCCCGACCGATTTTAAAACCGGCCAATTCTCCAATTAAATTTTTCTTCACAGAATTAAACCCTATCCGAATAATGGCCTTTCGAAATTTTAATTATTTAAAAAGTTATCCCAATGTTTCTTAAAATTTCCCCCCCCTTTCAATAGTTGTTTCAGTGACATGCCACCATTTTTTTTTTTTTTTACCTGGAAATTAAAAAAGTGACCATTTCATAAAATTTGACAAAAATCTAAATCTGGTTTTCGTTTACAAAAACCCTGAAAATTTTTGTTAAAAATAAAAAAACCGACCTATTTGGCGAAAGAACTTACCACCGTTTTTAAAAACCCCGGAATTTCACAATTAATTTTTCTTAAAAATTCAACGCATCACGAATATGTATGGCGTTTTTGAAAATTCATTAGTTCAAAAGTTATGCCAATGTTTCCTTGAAATTCGTCCCTTTTCAATAGTCTGTTTTTCGGACATCCACCATTTTTTTTACCTGGAAACTTAAAAAGTGACCCTTTTCCCTTTTGAAATTTGACCGGGAATCTAAATCTGGTTTCTTTTCCCAACTTCTGTTGAAAAATGAAACTCCTTCTTGAAAAACCGACCTATTTGCTTAAAGCCACACCGACCGATTTAAAAAAACCGCCAATTTTCACCACACTTAGTTTTTTCTTGCACAGATTTTCAGCGCTGATCACGAATATGTATGGTGCGTGTCAAAATTTCCCAATTAGTTAAAAAGTTATGCCCAACTGTTTCCTTGAAATTCGTCCCTGTTTCAATAGTCTGTTTCAGTGACATGCCACCACTTTTTTTACTCTAGAAATTTACCAAAGTGACCCATTTCCTCGAAATTTCCCCCGAAATCTAAATTTGGTCTCCGTTTCACGAAATTCCTGTATCTTTTATTAAAATTAAACTCCTTCATGAAAAACCGACCTTTTCGCTTGAAAGCCAACTTACGACCGATTTTTAAAAACCGGAATTCTCCCAATTAATTTTTCTTACAGAATTCAACGCTGATCACGAATACGTATGGCGCTTGTCGAGGGAAATTCTAATTAGTTAAAAAGTTAATCCGAACTTTTTCCCTTGAAATTCCCCCTTTCAATAGTCTGTTTCAGTGAAATGCCCACCACTTTTTTTACCCTAGAAACTTACCAAGTGACCCATTTCACTGGAAATTTGACCACGATCCCTAAATCTGGTCCGTTTTACGAAAGTCCTGTAAATTTTGCTTTAAAAATAAAAAAAAAACCCCGACCTATTTCGCTTGAAAGTAACTTACCGACCGATTTTAAAAACCGGACAATTCTCCTTAATTTAAATTTTTTCTTGCACAGAATTCAACACTTATCACGAATATGTATGGCGCTTTTCGAAATTCCAATTAGTTCAAAAGTTATGCTCAACTGTTTCTTTGAAATACGTTCCCTCTTTCAATAGTCTGTTTCGTGACATGCCCACCACTTTTTACCCTGGAAACTTATCAAAGTGACCCATTTCACTCGAATTTGACAGGAATCTAAATTTTGTCTTCGTTTCACGACATTCATGAAACTTCTGTTGAAAATGAAACTCCTTCTGAAAAACCGACCTATTTGGTTTGAAAGCACAAACTTACACCGATTTTAAAAACGGTTAGTTATCACCAAATTTGTTTTCTTGCACAGATTTCAACGCTGATCGCGAATATGTATGGGCGCTTTCGAAATTCAATTAGTTAAAAAGTTATGCCCAACTTTTTCCCATTGAAATTGCCCTTTTCAATAGTCTGTTTCGTGACATGCCACCACTTTTTTACCCTGGAAATTTTATCAAAGTGACCCATTTCACTCGAAATTTGACCAGGAATCTAAATCTGGTTCGTTTTCACGAAATTCAGTGTACCTCTCTGTTGAAAACAAACCTCTTCTTGAAAAACTGACCTATTTGGCTTGAAAGCGGCCCGCCTGACCGATTTTAAAAACCTGGCCACCTCACCATTGACTCCTAGTTTTTCTTCTTGCACAGATTTTCAACGCTGATCACGAATATGTATGGTGCGTGTCGAAATTCCAATTTAGTTCAAAAGCTATGCCCAACTGCTTCCTTGAAATTCGTCCCCTGTTTCAATAGTCTGTCAGCACATGCCACCACTTTTACTCTGTGAAATTTAACAAAGTGACCATTTCACTCCCCGAAATTTGACCACAGTGAATCTAAATCTGGTCTTCGTTTCATGAAATTCATGTAACTACTGTTGAAAAATTAAACCCTTTCCATGCAAAACCGTGACCTATTTCTGCTTTGAAAGTTGGCTCTGCCTGCACTGATTTTAAAAAACCACAATTCTCACTTCTAAGGGGGTCACTTTACGCAGCATTTTCTATTCCCCGTAATGTTAAAATGACCAATTTTAAGCGCAAATAGCTTTTGGTGGGCCTCTGCCGGGTTATACAGTCATGAATTTTGTGCATTCATTGTATTGTTTTTTATTAATTTAATAGATACTTTTCAAAATTTTTAAACGGTAAAATTTTGTACATTGAATTCATAAATATTTTTTAATAATTTTTTGACAAAATTTATTGCAAATATTTATTTGTATAGTGTTAATACATGAAAGTTTCAGCTATAAAATAAGTAGTTTTTCTCAAAAATGTTCCTTTTGTGTCGAAATTTACAGTTTTGAGAAATAGAGAGATTTAAAGTAAAAATTCGCCAAGTTAACTAATGCATACCAGAACTATAACTTGAATTGCTGGTATCATCTGCAAGATTTATTCCTTGTCTACATTTTAATTGTTTGGTTTTTAATTTCTTTTTTTGGTTCATTGTAAAACTGGTTATTTTGCTTTCTTAATGCACGCATGATCTACATTCTCCGTAACGCTCGACATTTGTAAATCCAGGAGTTGAATGCTTAATACATCTAAAACTTTTAATTTAGTAATAACACTTTTGATCTTCTATAAAGACATTGCCTCATGTACTCCAGTTTTAAAGTTCATATATGCTTGGAATTTATGTGACCAAAATACTATTTACATGCTTTCACTAAAATTTTGAGTTTTACCAAACAAGCATCTAGATAAAAGTGCAAGACTAGAGACCCTAAATACTTTTTATGCACCTCTAATTGCACAGGTAAGTTTGTGTTTATATAGTAATCACATATAAGACAAACACATGCATGCTTATATGTGTGTTTACGCTATATGTGTTATACCTACAATTCACAAGTCACCTCCCATGGGGTATAAAACCGTGTCGTAGATTCAAATCTGGGGAGATTTTATCAAAAATATAGCCTTAATAGGCTTGCCTTATGGCTGATAAGTTAACTTGAGTTGATTTGAATAGCCAAAATGTAGTATCTTTGCAATTTATCTATTTCTGCATCTGTCAATCTATTACGCCATCCTAGAGATTTTTGTCCTCGAGCTCTTTGCCTTTAATTTTAATACCCTGAGTTGTGTCCCCAGCCTTTTCTCACACACACAACATGACCAAACACATTCTAATTTTTTAAATGTTAACATCTTTTAAAGTTTATAGGATTCTAAACTGCTTTGTAGCGCTTTAGAGTTCCCACAACCAAGTATTGTGTATATTTCCAAATGTACTTGAGCTGAAGATACAGTGCACCTTCAACTTCCATTCCTGTATTATTTCCAACGCGTAATTTCTGAACACCTCATTGCAATGTACATTGTCGTTAAATTACATGAGCATTTCTCTCGATAATATTTTAGCATCAACACTACAGTGTCCACACTAACTGCCGTAACAATACCATTTACAGAAGTATGGCCTCTTTTTTGCCAGATACCATCGATAGCCACCGTACATTTCGACCATTATTATTTATTACTGCATTATTGTTTTCTGCAGCAGCTAACGTCATAGACGCTTTGGCTACTTTCTAGTCGTTGCGTTATTTAATTATGCATGACTCGCAAAACCGCTTTTGGTGGAGGTGACAACCATAATCCCGCAAAATATTTTCGCAACTGCTTTCTTTTAATATACCTCATAAAATATAAAAGCCTAGTGTTCACTTCATGTAATTGTGTATCTTTTTGATTAACTACTACTAGTAAATCCTTAGTATTAGGAAATGTTTTAATAACACCACAAAAATCACAACATATTAATAATTTTGGTAGCCAAATCCTGGATTTAAAGCAACCAAAATTTATGTGAATACCTTGTTTTTTACATTTTATTTAGCGTACCACGTTGCCTTTAAAGCTGAAAACAGCAATAAATGTCAAATGGCTTCACAAAAAACATCCCAAAATGAATTTAAAGAAACATACTACAAACTCGCCCAATCCTTATTTCTCAAATTTGAATTATTTTATGTTGGGAATCGTCTGACTGTTATGCAACATTTAATTCCTCTCGAAAGTTTTCAAGCTGTACCTACTTTTCCAAACTTTCGTTTAAGTGTTTTTATTATTAAACTGAGGCATATTTTGGCGTAAATTGGTTTTGATAAAAAACCGATTCTGCACAAATGTTGCGTACCGTTATATTTTAACCGCGTAAAACAGCATGTAAGCGTCACAAAATAAATAGCTACAACTATTCACCACTTCTTTTTCCAACGCCGCTGATCAAAATGAATTTTGATCAATTTAAATCTATTTACAAGGCTGAAAAGTAGCATGTGGTTTTGTTTTGATTTGAAAGGGCGTGGCAGTCAGCTGTTTGAGGGTTTGACAAATGTAAACAACCTTTTTAAAAAAATATTAAAAAATGATTTCTAATTCAAGTAGTGAGCAAAAAATTTAAATTGCATTTTGCAAATAGAAAAAGAGTGGTATTTATTTTTTCATCAAAATTGAAAGTAAACGGATTTTTAATTCGATTTTCGTGAAGTGACCCCTTAATTAATTTTTCTTACACAGAATTCAACGCTGATCACTACGCGCGGCACTTGTCGAAATTCTAATTAGCCCCTGTGCTAATCCGAACTGTTTCTTTGAAATTTTCCTCTTTTCAATAGTCTGTTTCAGTGAAATGCCCACCAATTTTTACCCTTAGAAACTTTACCAAAAGTGACCCATTTCACCGAAATTTGGACCACGAATTCCAATCTGGTCTCCGTTTTACGAAAGTCCTGTAAATTTGCTTTAAAATAATAAAACCTTGACCTATTTCGCTTGAAAGCTAACTTACCGACCGATTTTAAAAAACCGGCACATTCTCACTTAATTAATTTTTCTTGCACAGAATTCAACGCTTATCACGAATAATATGTATGGCGCTTTTCGAAATTCCACTAGTTCGCAAGTTATGCCTAACTGTTTTTGGAAATTCGTTCCTCTTTCAATAGTCTGTTTCAGTGACATGCTCACTACTTACTCCTGGAACTTATCAAAGTGACCCATTTCACCGAAATTTGGATAGGAATCTGTCTTGTGCCCCATTGTACGAAAGTCTTGTAACTTTGCTTAAAATAAAAAAAAACCCGACCTATTTCGCTTGAAAGCCAACTTACCCACCGATTTTAAAAAACCGGCCAATTCTCACCACACTTAGTTTTTCTTGCACAGAAGACAACGCTGATCGCGAGTATGCATGGCGCTTGTCGAAATTTCAATTAGTTCAAAAGTTATGCCCATTTGTTTCCTTGAAATTCGTCCCCGGTTTCAATAGTCTGTTTCAGTGACATGCCACCACTTTTTTTTTTTTACTCTAGAAATTTACCAAAGTGACCCATTTCACTCGAAATTTGACCAGGAATCTAAATCTGGTCTTCGTTTCACGAAAATCCTGTATCTTTTGATTAAAAATTAAACTCCTTCATGAAAAGTCCGACCTACTTCGCTTGAAAGCCAACTTAATGACCGATTTTAAAAAACCCGCCAATTCTCACTTAATTAATTTTTCTTGCACAGAATTCAACGCTTATCACGAATATGTATGGCGCTTTTCGAAATTCCAATTAGTTCAAAAGTTATGCGCCTTATTTGTTTCGAAATTCGTCCCCGGTTTCAATAGTCTGTTTCCAGTGACATGCCACCACTTTTACTTCCAGAAATTTACCAAAGTGACCCATTTCACTCGAAATTAACTGGTGAATCTAAATCTGGTCTCCGTTTTCACGAAATTCATGTAACTGCTGTTTAAAAATGAAATTCTTCTTAAAATCGACCTATTTGGCTTGAAAGCCAAACCATCGACCGATTTTAAAAAACTGGTTAGTTCTCACCAAATTTAATTTTTCTGCAGAGAATCTCAAGCAACGCGGATCACAATATGTATGCGCTTGCCGAAATTCCAATTAGTTCAAAAGCTATGCCCAACTTTTTCTTTGAAATTCGTCCCCTGTTTCAATAGTCTGTTTCAGTGACATGCCACCACTTTTTTTTTTACTCTAGAAACTTACCAAAGTGACCCATTTCACTCGAAATTTGACCACGAATCTAAATCTGGTCTCCGTTTTACGAAAGTCCTGTAACTTTTGCTTTAAAATAAAACCCGACCTATTTCGCTTGAAAGCCAACTTACCGACCGATTTTAAAAAACCGGCCAATTCTCACCACACTTAGTTTTTCTTGCACAGAAGTCAACGCTGATCGCGAATATGCATGGCGCTTGTCGAAATTTCAATTAGTTCAAAAGTTATGCCCATTTGTTTCCTTGAAATTCGTCCCCTGTTTCAATAGTCTGTTTCAGTGACATGCCACCACTTTTTTACTCTAGAAATTTACCAAAGTGACCCATTTCACTCGAAATTTGACCAGGAATCTAAATCTGGTCTTCGTTTCACAAAAATCCTGTATCTTTTGATTAAAAATTAAACTCCTTCATGAAAAATATGACCTATTTCGCTTGAAAGCCAACTCTTGCCGAATGATTTCCAAAAACCGCCAATTTCATCACTTAATTAATTTTTTCTTTGCACAGAATTCAACGCTTATCACGAATATGTATGGCGCTTTTCGAAATTCCAATTAGTTCAAAAAGTTATGCTCAACTGCTTCATTGAAATTCGTCCCTTCTTTTCAATAGCTCCGTTTCAGTGACATGCCACCACTTTTTACTCAGAAATTTCACCAAAGTGTCCCATTTCACCGAAATTCTGACCAGGAATCTAAATCTGGTCTTCGTTTCATGAAATTCATGTAACTTCTGTTGAAAAATGAAACTCCTTCTTGAAAAACTGACCTATTTGGCTTAAAAGCCTACTTACCGACCGAGTTTAAAAAACCGACCAATTTTCACCACACTTAGTTTTTCTTGCACAGATTTTCAGCGCTGATCACGAATATGTATGGTGCGTGTCGAAATTCCACCAGTTCAAAGTTATGCCCAACTGTTTCCTTTGAAATTCGTCCCCTGTCAATAGTCTGTTTGTGCGATGCCACCACTTTTACTCTAGAAATTTACCGCGACCCATTTCACTCGAAATTTCACCCGAAATCTAAATTTGGTTCCGTTTCACGAAATTCTGTATCTTTTGATTAAAAATTAAACTCTTCTATGAACCGACCTATTTCGCTTGAAAGTTAACTTTACCGACCGGATTTTAAAAACCGGGCTACCTCACTTAATTAATTTTTCTTACACAGAATTCAACGCTGATCACGAATACGTATGGCACTTGTCGAAATTCTAATTAGTTCAAAAAGTTAATCCGAACTTTCTCGTTTCTTTGAAATTCTTCCCCTCTTTCAATAGTCTGTTTTGCAGTGAAATGCCCACCACTTTTTACCCTAGAAACTTACAAAAGTGACCCATTTACCGAAATTTGACCACGAATCTAAATCTGGCCCCGCATTGAAAAGTCCTGCTTTTAAAATAAAAACAACCCGACCTATTTCGCTTGAAAGTTGGACCTCTTACCGACCGATTTTAAAAACCGACAATTCTCACTTAATTAATTTTTCTTGCAATAGAATTCAAACACTTATCACGAATATGTATGGCGCTTTCGAAATTCCACTAGTTCAAAAAGTTATGCCCAACTGGTTTCTTTTGAAATACGTTCCTCTTTCAATAGTCTGTTTCAGTGATGTCACCCTACTTTACTCCCTGAAATCCATCAAAGTGACCCATTTCACTGAAATTTGACAAGCGAATCTAAATCTTTGTCTTGTCACAGACATCCATGTAACTTCTGTTGAAAAATGAAACTCCTTCTTGAAAACTGACCTTATTTGGCTTTGCGCCAATAACTTACCAATCAGATTTCTAAAAAAACTGGTTAGTTCTCACCAAATTTAGTTTTTCTTGCACAGATTTCAACGCGGATCACGAATATGTATGGCGCTTGACGAAATTCTAGTTAGTTCAAAAGTTATGCCCATTTGTTTCCTTGAAATTCGTCCCCTGTTTCAATAGTCTGTTTCAGTGACATGCCCACCACTTTTTTACTCTAGAAACTTACCAAAGTGACCCATTTCACTGGAAATTTGACCAGGAATCTAAATCTGGTCTTCGTTTCACGAAATTCCCGTATCTTCTGATTAAAAATTAAACTCCTTCATGAAAAAACCGACCTATTTCACTTGAAAGCCAACTTACCGACCGATTTTAAAAAACCGGCCAATTCTAACCACACTTAGTTTTTCTTGCACAGATTTTCAACCCTGATCACGAATATGTATGGTGCGTGTCGAAATTCCAATAAGTTCAAAAGTTATGCTTAACTTTTTCCTTGAAATTCGTCCCTCTTTCAATAGTCTGTTTCAGTGACATGCCCACCGCTTTTTTTTTACTCTAGAAATTTACCAAAGTGACCCATTTCACTCGAAATTTGACCAGGAATCTAAATCTGGTCTTCGTTTCATGAAATTCATGTAACTTCTGTTGAAAAATGAAACTCCTTCTTGAAAAACTGACCTATTTGGCTTGAAAGCCAACTTACCGACCGATTTTAAAAAACCGACCAATTCTCACCACACTTAGTTTTTCTTGCACAGATTTTCAACGCTGATCACGAATATGTATGGTGCGTGTCGAAATTCCAATTAGTTCAAAAGTTATGCCCAACTGTTTCCTTGAAATTCGTCCCCTGTTTCAATAGTCTGTTTCAGTGACATGCCACCACTTTTTTTTTTACTCTAGAAATTTACCAAAGTGACCCATTTCACTCGAAATTTCACCCGGAATCTAAATTTGGTCTCCGTTTCACGAAATTCCTGTATCTTTTGATTAAAAATTAAACTCCTTCATGAAAAAACCGACCTATTTCGCTTGAAAGCCAACTTACCGACCGATTTTAAAAACTGGTTAGTTCTCACCAAATTTAATTTTTCTTGCACAGATTTCAACGCGGATCACGAATATGTATGGCGCTTGTCGAAATTCTAATTAGTTCAAAAGTTATGCCCATTTGTTTCTTTGAAATTCGTCCCCTGTTTCAATAGTCTGTTTCAGTGACATGCCCACCACTTTTTTTTACTCTGAAACTTACCAAAGTGACCATTTCACTGAAATTTGACCAGAATCTAAATCTGGTCTCGTTTTACGAAAGTCTGTAACTTTTGTTTAAAATAATAAACTCCTTCAGACCCTATTTCGCTTGAAAGCCAACTTACCGACCGATTTTAAAAAACCGGCCAATTCTCACTTAATTAATTTTTTTGCACAGAATTCAACGCTTATCACGAATATGTATGGCGCTTGTCGAAATTCCAATTAGTTCAAAAGTTATGCCAACTGTTCTTGAAATTCGTTCCCTCTTTCAATAGTCTGTTTCAGTGACATGCCACCACTTTTTACCGAAACTTACCAAAGTGACCCATTTCACTCGAAATTTGACCACGAATCTAAATCTGGTCTCCGTTTTACGAAAGTCCTGTAACTTTTGCTTTAAAATAAACCCAAAAACCTATTTCGCTTGAAAGCCAACTTACCGACCGATTTTAAAAAACCGGCCAATTCTCACCACACTTAGTTTTTCTTGCACAGATTTCAACGCTGATCACGAATATGTATGGTGCGTGTCGAAATTCAAATTAGTTCAAAAGTTATGCCCAACTGTTTCCTTTTGAAATTCGTCCCCTGTTTCAATAGTCTGTTTCAGTGACATGCCACCACTTTTTTTTTACTCTAGAAACTTTACCAAAGTGACCCATTTCACTCGAAATTTGACCAGGAATCTAAATCTGGTCTTCGTTTCACGAAATTCATGTAACTTCTGTTGAAAAATTAAACTCCTTCATGAAAAAACCGACCTATTTCGCTTGAAAGCCAACTTACCGACCGATTTTAAAAAACCGGCCAATTCTCACTTAATTAATTTTTCTTGCACAGAATTCAACGCTGATCACGAATACGTATGGCACTTGTCGAAATTCTAATTAGTTCAAAAGTTAATCCGAACTGTTTCTTTGAAATTCTTCCCTCTTTCAATAGTCTGTTTCAGTGAAATGCCCACCACTTTTTTTTTACTCTAGAAACTTACCAAAGTGACCCATTTCACTCGAAATTTGACCAGGAATCTAAATCTGGTCTCCGTTTTACGAAATCCTGTAATTTGTTTAAAATAAACTCCTCTTGAAAAACCGACCTATTTCGCTTGAAAGCCAACTTACCGACCGATTTTAAAACCGGCCAATTCTCACTTAATTAATTTTTCTTGCACAGAATTCAACGCTTATCACGAATATGTATGGCGCTTTTCGAAATTCCAATTAGTTCAAAAGTTATGCCCAACTGTTTCTTGAAATTCGTCCCTCTTTCAATAGTCTGTTTCAGTGACATGCCCACCACTTTTTACCCTGGAAACTTATCAAAGTGACCCATTTCACTCGAAATTTGACCAGGAATCTAAATCTTGTCTCCATTGTACGAAAGTCTTGTAACTTTTGCTTTAAAATAAAAAAAAACCCGACCTATTTCGCTTGAAAGCCAACTTACCCACCGATTTTAAAAAACCGGCCAATTCTCACCACACTTAGTTTTCTTGCACAGAAGACAACGATCGCGATATGATGGCGTTTTGTCGAAATTTCAATTAGTTCAAAAGTTATGCCCATTTGTTTCCTTGAAATTCGTCCCCGGTTTCAATAGTCTGTTTCAGTGACATGCCACCACTTTTTTTTTAAAAATTTTACCAAAGTGACCCTTTTCCTCGAAATTTGCCCGGGGAATCTAACGGGTTGTTTCCCAAAAATCAAAACTTTTTTTTAAAAAAATAAACCTTCTTGAAAAAGCCTTTTTGGCAAAAGAAATTACGAGTTTTTAAAAACGGGTTTTCTCCAAATTTAATTTTTTTTTTGCAAAATTCAACGCATCACGAAATGTATGGCGTTTTCAAATTCCCAATTAGTTAAAAAGTTATCCCCAAATTTTTTCTTTTGAAATTGCCCCGTTTAATAGTCTGTTTTTTCCAACTTTTTTTCTTAAAAATTACCATGACCCATTTCACTGAAATTTACCAGAATTAAATCTTTCCTTTTTAAAAACCCCGTAACTTTTTTTTAAAATAAAAAAAAACCAAACCTATTTGCTTGAAAAAAATTCCGACCGTTTTTAAAAAAACCGGAAACCCCCAATTTATTTTCTTGCAAGAGTCAACGCGACCCGGAATTTTAGGCGCTTGCAAAATTTTCAATTAGTTAAAAAGTTATGCCCATTTTTTTTTTTAAATTCGTCCCCGTTTAATAGTCTGTTTCAGTGACATGCCCCCACTTTTTTTACCAGAAATTTAAAATGCCATTTCATCGAATTTGCAAATTTAAACGGTTTCGTTTAAAAAAAATCCGTTTTTTTGTTTTAAACTCCTTCTGAAAAAATAACCTTTTTCGCAAAAGAAAACCGCCGACCAATTTTAAAAAAAGTTTCCATTTTTTTTTTCTTGAAGTTCAAGGGCTTTCAGAAAAAACCTTTTCGAAATTCCCAATTATTCTTTTAAAACCCTAACTGTTTCTTAAATTCGTTTTTTTTCAATAGTTTTTTTCCCATGACGCACCATTTTTTTCTTGAAATTTAAAAGGCCCATTTCATAAATTTTTGCCAGAATTAAATCGGTTTCGTTTTCGAAATTCATTATTCAAAATGAAACTTTTTGGGGAAAAAGCCTTTTGGCTTGCCTACTTTCCACCATTTCCCCCAAATTTTTCCCAAAGTTTTTTTCAAATTTTTCAGGCTATCAAAATTGTATGGTGGGGAAAAAACCCGTTAAAGGGGTTGCCCCGTTTCCTTGAAATTCGTCCCCTGTTTCAATGTCTGTTTCAGTGACATCCACCATTTTTTTTACTCTAGAAATTTACCAAAGGCCCCATTTCATCGAATTTCCCCCGAAATCTAAATTTGGTCTCCGTTTCACGAAATTCCTGTACCCTTTTGATTAAAATTAAACTCCTTCATAAAAAAAAGACCTTTTATTTCGCTTGAAAGAACTTCCACCTTTTTTAAAAAACCGGCCAATTTCATTTAAATTTAAATTTTTTCTTACACAGAATTAAACCTGACCCAGAATACTTTGGCACTTGTCAAAATTCTTTAGTTAAAAATTTAAAGAATTTTTTTTAAAATTTTCCCCCTCTTTCAATAGTCTGTTTCAGTGAAATGCCCACCACTTTTTTACCCTAAAAAACTTACCAAATGACCCTTTTTGTTTTTGACCCGAATTTAAATCTGGTCTCCTTTTTACGAAAGCCCTTTAAAATTTTGCTTTAAAAAAAAAAAAAACCGCCCTATTTTTTAAAAAGCCTTACCGACCGTTTTTAAAAAAACCGGGACAATTCTCCTTAATTAATTTTCTTGCACAGAATTAAACACATCACGAATATGTATGGCGTTTTTAAATTCCAATTGTTCAAAAGTTATCCCAACTGTTTCTTTGAAATACTTTCCCCTCTTTCAATAGTCTGTTTCAGTGACATCCCCCCCTTTTTTTCCCCGGGAAACTTATCAAATCCCCTTTTCCCAAAAATTTTGAAAAGGAATCTAAATCGTCTTTTTTCCCCAATTCATGTAATTCTGTTGAAAAAATGAAACCCCTTTCGAAAAACCGACCTATTTGGCAAAAGCCACCAACTTCCGACCGTTTTTTAAAACTGGTTAGTTATCACCAAATTTATTTTTTCTTGCACAGATTTGGGCGGATCACGTATGTATGGCGCTTGACGAAATTCTGTTAGTTAAAAAAGTTATGCCCATTTTTTTCCCTGAAATTTCCTGTTTCAAAATAGTCTGTTTCGTGAATCCCCCCACTTTTTTTACTCTAAAACTTACCAAATGACCCATTTCCTAAAATTTTGTCCAAATAAAATTTTTTCTTTAGAAATTCCCCGTATCTTCTGTTTAAAAAATTAAACCCCTTTATAAAAAAACCGACCTATTTCCAAAAGCCAACTTACCGACCGTTTTTTAAAAAAACCGGCCAATTCTAACCACACTTAGTTTTTCTTGCACAGTTTTTTCCCCTGATCCGAATATGTATGGTGCGTGTCGAAATTCCAATTTTAAAAAGTTATGTTAACCCTTGAAATTCGTCCCTCTTTCAATGTCTGTTTCGTGACATCCCCCCGCTTTTTTTTTACTCTAAAAACTTCCCAAAGTCCCCACTTCACTCAAATTTTGACCAAAAATCAAATCTGGCCTTCGTTTACAAATTCTGTAACTTTTAAAATAAAATCCTTCTTGAAAAACCGACCTATTTCGTTTGAAAGCCAACTTAAAATTTTAAAAAAGTTGTTCTCCCAAAGTTTAATTTTTTTTGCACAGATTTTCAACCCTGATCAGAATATGTATCCGCTTGTCGAAATTCTAATTAGTTCAAAGTTATGCCCATTTTTTTTTAAATTGCCCCCCTGTTTCAATAGTCTGTTTGGACATGCCACCATTTTTTTTTACTTAGAAACTTCCCAAAAGTGACCCTTTTCCCTAAAATTTGACCAGAATCTAAATCTGGTCTCCTTTTTCAAAATCCTGTAACTTTTGTTTAAAAAAAAAACCCCGACCTATTTGCTTAAGCCAATTACCGACCGATTTTAAAAAACCGCCAAAATCCCCCCCTTGGTTTTTTTCCCAAAATTTTTCAACGCTTATCAGGGGTATGTAGGGGGGCAAATTTCCCAAAGTTAAAAGTTATGCCCAACTTTTTCTTGAAATTCCCCCCTTTTCAATAGTCTGTTTCGTGACATGCCACCATTTTTTTTTTTTTTAGAAATTTCCCAAAAGTGCCCATTTCCCGAATTTGACCAGGAATCTAAATCTGGTCTTCGTTTCTAAATTCATGTAACTTTGTTGAAAAATGAAACCCCTTTTTAAAAAACTGACCTTTTTGGGGCTTAAAAGCCACCCCGACCGTTAAAAAAAAACCCGCCCAAATTTTCCCCACACGTTTTTTTGCACAGTTTTTTCAACGCTGATCACGAATATGTATGGGCGTCGAAATTTCCCAATTAGTTAAAAAAGTTATCCCAACTTTTTCCCCTTTAAAATTCGTCCCTGTTTCAATATCTGCAGTGACAGCCACCTTTTTTTTACTCAGAAATTTCCCAAAAGTAAATTTACCAAAATTTCCGAAATCTAAATTTGGTCTCCGTTTCAAAATTCCTGATTTTTTTGTTTAAAAAAATTAAACTCCTTCAAAAAAAACCGACCTATTTCGCGAAAGCCAACTTACCGCCGATTTTAAAAACCGGCCAATTTCATTAATTAATTTTTCTTACACAGAATTTCCCCTGATCACAATACTAACACTTGTCGAAATTTAATTAGTTAAAAAGTTAAAAACCCCTTTTTAAATTCTTCCCTTTTTCAATGTCTGTTTCAGTGAAATGCCCACCATTTTTTTTTTCCCCTAGAAACTTACCAAAGTGCCCATTTCACTAAAATTTGACCACAATCTAAATCTGGTCTCCGTTTTACAAAAGTCCTGAAAATTTTTGCTTTAAAATAAAAAAAACCCGCCCTATTTCGCTTAAAACTAACTTCGACCGATTTTAAAAACCGGAATTCTCATTAATTATTTTTTTGCCAAATTCACGCTTTTTACGAATATGTATGGCGTTTTTAAACAATTAGTTCGTTATGCCCAACTGTTTTTTTGAAATTCGTTCCCCTTTCAATAGTTGTTTCGGTAACCCCCATTTTTTTTACCCAAACTTATCAAAGTGACCCATTTCACTCAAAACGGGAATCTAAATTTGTTTTTGTTTAAATTCTGAAACTTTGTTAAAAAAAAAAAAACCCCGACCATTTGGCGAAAGCCA
>BMAV01017755.1:0-13767 GCA_019973955.1 Trichonephila inaurata madagascariensis | reverse complement strand
GTAATATTTGATATAAGTAATTAGATGAATAGGATTATTAAAGATAATTGAGATAAAGGATCTAGTTGGTGATCTGACTTAAATACAGGGTTTTAATTTGGGGGGGTTAACTCATTTAATTAAAATTGTCAAATTAAATTTTTAAAAATAAAAGTTATTCTTAATAAAAGTTGATTAAAATTATTATGTCTCATCATTTTGATAATCCCACACCTCTAGTTCCCGGGAACCGGCAGACTGGTCACCCGGATGGCTATGTCGCACACTCTTTAGTGTTTAACTTTTGCTTGGCTTATAACTTTTAAACACCGCCAGTTTTTTCTTTGCAAAAACTTCCGACCACTTGTTGGAAGATCAAAAAAAATAAACAATACAACCTGATTTTTATATTGGGTTTCCCCCCACCATTACGCCCAACGATGAGGTGCTACCACTTTTCTTTCCTCGGCTGCATGGAATTTCTTGTTTTGATTGTTGTAGGGCTTGTAATCTCCTTGTCGGCCCTTTCTTGTTTTCCCTGTTTTTCCTTGGCCGGGGGGATTCCGTTTTTTTTCTCAGGCGTGGCCCCCGGGTTGTCGTGATCCATCTGGAACTCCAGCTGTCTCCGTCCTTTCTTCTTTCTTTCTAGAAATATTGTGAAAAGTTCTTTATTATTGTGCCCTTTTTTTGTGCCACTTTTTTTTGTGGCCCACTTCCCCTGACACTTCTGATCTCTTTTTTCCCCTTATTTCCTTGTCCTTTTACTTTTCCTGTCTCCCAAATGAACTAGGAAGCGATCTGAAGTGATTTTGCTTTATGGGCCCATCTGTATTTTTATATTGTTTGATTGGCGACTAACCCCTTTTGCCTCTAACTTAGTTTACCTCAGTTTTTTCTTTCCCATGTGTGACCATTTAATCCTTGATGTACCCGAAAATTTTTCCCTGCTTGATCATACTATTTGGGATACCTTTTCCCAAACTCGACCTCGTCACATTTGCTATGACGATATATTCTTATTTGACCCCTTTAAACCCGTTTTTTTTTCCTGATTTCCATATTACAATATTATTTTATTTCTTCTTTAATACCTATAAGGCCCTTTAAATTTTTGTTTTAAATTTGGCGCAGACTTTGTTAGTTGCAATTAAAGGGTGTGTTTCTAATAAGACAATATTTACCTTAATTTTTATGTCTTTTTTGTCTATTATAATATCTTCCCAACTTTCCTTTTAATTTTCTACTTAGTCTAGTTTCCCCCAAATTTTTTTTTAATATTTTGTATTTTTAATTTTGAACTTTCCGGATCATACTAATTTTGAAATGGTGTAATCAATTTTCACCCAAAAATAATTTTCAGCAGGTGTTTTTCCCCGTTGTTTTTCACCCCCGACGAATAGCGTAAAAACCCGTAAAATTGATCCCAAGTATCGTGTTGATCTTTAAACAAAATTTGAATCATTTGTACTATATCTCGTTTAAATTTTTATCCGTTTTGCTTGTGGTCGATATGCAACAGTCTTCACATGTCTTATGCCAATCTTTCCTTAAGTGCTCAAAAATTTGGGATATAAATTGGGGACCATTATCACTTATTAATTTTTTTGGGAGCTCCATAACGCGATATAAAGTTATAAAAAAAAATATCCGCTATTATACGAGATGGGGCCCTTTTTTAAGAGGTAAAATTTTTTAGCCCATTTGCTGAAATGATCGGTTATTACTAAAAATAGCGATTACGTCTTATTCTCGATATAGGATAGGGGCCTAACAAATCAAACGTCACTATCTCATTTGGATAATTTGATAAAATTTGGGTTTAATCGACCAGTGGTAACGCTTTTTTATAGTTATTAATTTGGCACATATGGAAGGAATATTGATCAATGAATTTTCTCATGTACGGGAAAAACAAACGTCCGGTTTTAGTTTTTTTAAATCTTCCCATGTGTCCAGCTTTTTTGGTCTGTCGTGAAATTCTCTCATTATTTCATTCCCCAAAAGTAATTTTACACGCATTTCACCTAATGACGTTGCGTGTTTCGCATAAAATAACAATCCTTCAATTAAACGGAAATCGTGGGACCAATTTCACATATCTTGCATTCCGAGTTATCTTCCGGGTTTTCTAAATATCTATAGATATGACCTAATTCTGGGTCATTTTTTTGTTCTGTTTTTAAATTTTTCCGAGTAAGTACTAAATCCTTTATTTTGGCACAATTAAATTTTTTCCCCACTATACTTTCCACGGGGTTCCTTGAAAGTATGTCGCCACTCATTTTGAGTTCCCGGTCTATGTTCCCATTCTATATTGAATTCTGCTTTTAGTGCCCATCAATCATCCCACTCAAAATTTTTGCCATGTGTTAGGGGTGTTAAGGAGCGTGATCTTATTACTTTAATGGGGAAATTTCCCAAATATGTTCTGAATTTGTTCAACGCCCATACTACTGCTAGACATTCTCTTTCGGTTACTGTATATTCTCTCGTTGTTCGTGCGTGACCCCCAAAAAACAACAGGTCTGTTTTGTTGATTAAGTACTGCTCCCAAAACCGATCGAACTGGCATCTGTAAATCCGAATGGCTCCTGAAAGTTTGGTAATTTTAAAACTGGCGCTTTTTTTCCGCCTCCTTGACCCTTCGAATGCCTTTTGTGCTTCATTGGGCCGAAAATTTTTTAATTTTCGTTTAAGATTATAAAGTGGCTCCAAAAATCCCCATAATTTTTTAAAAAATTTGTCCACTGGGACATACCCAAAACGGGCACCTCTTTTTGAGTTACGGGGGGTTTCATCTCTGGGATAGCTCTAACCTTTGTCTCATCCGTTTTAATTCCTTCTTTACTAATAATTAATCCTAAATATTTCAACCCTCGCACCCAAATTTGCATTTTTCTTTTTTTAATGTTTCCCGCATCTTGTAACAACGAAAAAATTCCCCAAATGTTCAACATGGTGAGTGAATGATGGAGATGAATAATACATCGTAAATATAAACCTCACAAAATTTCCTATCACCGGTTTTAGGATTATGTCTTCCTTTTTAAAAGGAGTGCTCCTGATAAACCGAATGGATGCGAAAACATAATGCCACTTTTTTCACAAATGCGGTCTTAACAATATACTGGGGTTTTCCTTTGAAAATACCCCTTCTTAGATCGAGATGACATTATTGTTGTATATGGGGTGTTCGTTATTAAATCATCTATTAACGGGGGGATCGCGGATACTTTGTGATCGTTTTAAATTTTTGATATTCTGCAAATCTATATGCTTCCCCGGATTATCCGGTGGTAACCCATTATTTTTTTTGCATAACACAAAAAGGGGACGCGTATGGGGAAATTGGGAAAAATCGTTTCCTCTTGTAACATTTTTGTATGTGAAAATCAATTATTGCTTGCTTTGTCCGGTCATACCTATATGGCCTTGAAGCTACTGGTGGGTTATCTCCCGTGTCAATTTCATGGTATAAAACATGAGTAAGACCTGGTTTGTCTGAAAATAATCCTTTAAAACTACTAAACAAATTTTGTAGTTTTTGTTTTTCTACCTCCCCCAATTTTGTCTTAGATAAATCTATCTCAACCTTTTCCTCTTTAATTGGTTCAACCACCTTATTTATTTGAGAATCTGGAATTTTCAACGATTTTTGATCAAAATCTAATACGATCCTTGACCCACTTATAAAATCAATACCGAGAATACATGGGTATTCTAAATCCGTCAACACATGAAATGACCAAGGCCTAACAAAATCTCTGATGCGAATATTCAATTCTACAATCCCCATGTTTTGGCATTTCGCACCCTGTGCTGTTATTACCTGGGCTCGCGATTTTTTAATTTGCTTATAAAAAAAATATTTTCTATATACTTCTTCCGATATAAATGATTTATCTGCTCCGGTGTCCCATAGCGCTTTCAAAAATGTGTTATTTAATAAAATAGGAACGTGGGGAAGTTCTACGGGTGATATACATATCGGAGAAAGCTTAATTGTTTCTCTCGATACTTTTTGAGGTTGATCTTTAACTTTTACAATATTTAATCGTCCCCTTTGCATCCTATCGCCTCGACTGAAATTTTTACTCTGCGACATAGCCATCCTGTGATGACTATGTCGTTCCGGTTCCGCGTAAGCTAGAGGTGTGGGATTATCAAAATGATGAGACATAGTAGTTCTTAATACAACTTTTATTAAGAATAACTTATATTACTTAATTCTAATTTGACAACTTTATTTAAAGTGAGAGTTAACACCCAATTAAACCTTGTATTTAAGTCAGATCACGCAACTAGATCCTTTATCTTAATTATAATAAATAAACCGATTCATCTAACTACCTATGTCAAATATTACCTTTTGCAGATCTCCTTCCTTCACCTATAGAGAGATATTTATAATTCACTTTATATACGACGATTCCAACTTCTTTATATTGGGCTTCTATTCCTTCCAAAGCTATCGGACTGCTAACTCTTGATCTGAAAGATTCCACACTGTTATCTCTAAACTTTGCCGCGCTATATCTTATCATCAAAGCTTCTATCCTTTTAAAGTATATCTCATTTACATATTTGATCCGTTTCTCTTTTGGTATTGGGTTGGAAAGGTTTTGCCATTAATCGAGGCCGTCAAAGAACATAGGAGTTATGTTAGCAGAAGGACGCGAGAGACGCCCAAACCCCCCCCAAGAAGAAAAACGTGATTTATAAGGGTTCTCAATGCCCTTAATAAATTACGTGTCTAAATCTCTATTTCTAAATTTTTTTCGCTTTCTGAGTTTTATTTAAATTTTAATCTTAAATCCTCATTTTAACTTTTATAATTTCCAATATTTATCTTGACTTTAATTTTCATTACTCATCTTAGAATTAAATTTAATATTCAAGTGACAATAAATTTTACTCCAATAACTAGGCCAACATTAATAATTACTGTTTAATTTATGCCCACTCTCACTTTTAACATCCAATTACTTAAAATAACTATACACTTAAATTTTCTAAAAAAAATATTCTGGGTGCGCAGACCCAATCTTTGCATCTAACACTGCATATGGAGCTGGAACTTCCGCTCCCTTTCTTGTTGAAGTTATAATTTTCATAATTTTCAGGATTTTCAGGGTCAGTCTCCCTGAAATGAAAACTTTTTGAGTCTCTATTTCCATAATATCAATCAATTTCACAATTATTCATTATATATTATTTGTATATCACAATAAATTTTCATCTCCATCCCCACATCTGGTTCCAAAAAACTCCCAATGAGCCGCGCAGCGCGTTTTTATTGTTAGTGCCCTGACTACGCCGCTTTTCCCCCTGAACCAGATGCCTCATAATACGTAACAATACAACAACATATATATATACACATATTATACAATTACAAACATTTTTCAATAAACTATTATAACAAATAACCAAAGGAATTTTCGCATCTCACGAAGTCATACATCGAAGCAAACAAATGTGTGATTACAAATGTTTTCTCCAGAAAAAAATTTTTAACAAGTCAAAAGTTCCAAAATTAAATAAACACTCATTGTAGTGTTTGACTTGGCTTATAACTTTAAGCACCGCCCGAGACTTCCTTCTTTGCAATAATTCTTCCGACCACTTGTTGGAAGATCATAAAAAATGAAACAATACAACCTGATTTTTATATGGGTTCTCCAACCATAACATCCAACGATGAGGTGCTACCACTCTTCTTTCCTCGGTTGTACTGGAATTTCTTGTTTTGCTTGTTGTAGGGCTTGTAATCTCCTTGTCGTCCTTTCCTTGACTTCCCTGTTGTCTCCTTGGCTGGTCGGGGTTCTTTTTCTGTTCTCCTTCGTGGCCTTAGATTATATTTCTTTTCATATGGAACTTCAGTTGATTCTCTTCTGCTCTTTTTTCTATCTCTAGAAATAGTACTGGATGACAACGTTCTTTTATTAATATTATTGGTTCCCCTTTTTTTGCCACTTTCTTTGTGGTCCACTTGCCCTGACACACCTGATCTTTTTTAAAACCCCCATTATTCCTTATCCTTTTTTCTTTTATTTTCATTCCCAAATGAACTAGGAAGTGATCTGACCAGTGATTTGTTTTATGGGTCCTCTCTGTATTTTTTTATTGATTTGATTGGTTACCAATCCTTTTGCCTCTAACTTACGTTTCACCGCAGATTTTTTTTCCCATATTGTGACCCCATTTAATCTTTGATGTACTTTTTCCGAAGTACGAGTTTCCCTGACTTGATCTTATACTATTTGGGATACCTGTTCTAATTCGACTCGTCACATTTCCTATGACGATATATTCTTATTTGATCTACGTTAACTGTTAATCTTTTTCCCGATTTCCATAATACAATATTATTGTTGTTTTAACTTCTATTACTCTATAAGGTCCCTCAAATTTTTGTTTTTAAAATTTTGCTTTAAAACTTTGTTAGCTGCTGAACTTACAGGGTGTGTTTCTAATAAGACCCAATCATTTACCTTTATTTTTTGTCTTTTTTACGTCTATTATAATATTTTTCCCACCTTTCCTGTTTTAATTTTCGTCTTAGTCTAGCTTCCTTAAAGCTTTTCTCTATATTTTTAATTTTGAATTTTGAACTTTCCGATATCATAACTAGTTTTTGAAATGGTGTAATCAATTTTCGACCTAAAAATAATTCAGCAGGTGTTTTTCCCGTTGTTTCATTCACCGCCGTACGAATAGCGTAAGCAATCTCACGTAAGAATTGATCCCAAGTATCGTGTTGATCATTAACATAATTTGCAATCATTTGCACTATATCTCGATTAACTCTTTCAGTCCGATTTGCTTGTGGTCGATATGCAACAGTCTTCACATGCCTTATGCCTAATCTTTCACTTAAGTGCTCAAAAATCTCGGATATAAATTGGGGACCATTATCACTTATTAATTTTATTGGAGCTCCATAACGCGATATAAAGTTATCAAAAAAAAATCCGCTATTATACGAGATGAGGCCTTTTAAGAGGTATAATTTCAGCCCATTTGCTGAAATGATCGGTTATTACTAAAATATAGCGGTTACGTCTTATTCTCGATATAGGATACGGGCCTAATAAATCTAACGTCACTATCTCATTCGGATAATTCGATATAATTGGGTTTAATCGACCAGCTGGTAACGCGTTTTATAGTTATTAACTTGGCACATATGGCATGTAGAGACATATTGATCAATGAATTTTCTCATGTACGGGAAATAACAAACGTCCCGAATTTTATGATACGTTTTAAATCTGCCTAAGTGTCCAGCAATTGGCTTGTCATGAAATTCTCTCATTATTTCATTCCTTAAAGATTTTGGAATGTATACACGCATTTCACCCAATGACGTTGCGTGTTTCGCATAAAAAAAACAATCCTTCAATTAAACGGAAATCAGGGACCAATTCTCACATATCGTTGCATTAACGAGTTATCTTCCGGGTTTTCTAAATATCTATAGATATGACCTAATTTTGGTCATTTTCTGTTCTGTTATTAATTGTTCCCGCGAAGTAAGTACTAAATCCTGATTATGGCACAATTAATTTTTTCCCCAATTATACTTTTAAAGCTTTTTCGGAAAAAACTTAGCCACCATATTTAACTTCTTTTTTGACCATTAACGTGTAAATTTCCCCTTTATTTACCTTATTATTTCAACCGCAATTTTTTGAATTTTCAACGATTTCGATCAAACAATACGATTTTTTGCCCCTCTTATGAAATCGATACCTAGAATAAGGGTATTCAAAACCCCGTCAACACATGAAATGACCAATTTCTTTAAAATTGTTGATGCGAATTTTCAATTCTAAGATCCCCATTTTTTTGGTTTTCCCACCCTTGCTGTTATTACCTGGGCTCGCGTTTTTTTAATTTGCTTATAGAAAAATATTTTCTATATACTTCTTCCGATATAAATGATTTATCTGCTCCGGTGCCCCATGGCTTTCAAAAAATGTTTATTTAATAAAATAGGAACGTGGGGAAGTTCTAGGTGATATACATATCGGAGAAAGCTTTTTAAATTTTTTCTCTCGATACTTTTGAGGTTTATCTTTAACTTTTTCAATATTTAATCTCCCCCTTTCATCCTATCGCCTCGACTGAAATTTTTACTGAACCCCCCATTTCACGGTCCCCTATTAAAATTATCATTTTGCCATTTCGAAATGAGTAACCCCCTTTTTTGAATCTCGTCACTATTTTGAAATCTTTTCCCCTCGAACCCCCCTTTTTTACTTTGACGTCTATTTCATAAAAAATTTTTTCTACCGTTATTTGGTCTACGTCCAACCCTTTAAATTTCTAGTTTCTACCTTTTGCATCAAAATTAGGCATCCTATGGGTTTTGACTTCGTCTTTCTATATTATCATTCTTGGGAACCCTTTTTTAATTTTCAAAAATACCCCCTTCGAATTTAGCCAAGACTTCCAAAAGTTGTACCGTGTTCTGTGGATTGCGCACTTCCACATAATCCTGGATCTGTGGTTCGAGTCGAACTAAAATATGATCCACCAATTCTGCTTGGGACATTCCTAGTTCTAAATGTTTCTCTAATTTTAATAAATCATATACGAAATCAGTGGGTTCCTGATTTCTTCCCTACTGTGATTCATAAAATTTTGATTGTAATTCTTTCTTATTTTTATTATTCTTATTTTATATTATTAGCCTTCGCTAATTCAGCCTTGAGCTGCGCGAAATCCGTGGCTGTATTTTGCACTAACACCGATCCAAATATTGAGTACCAATCTTGAGCCCTTCCCCTGAGATGACTTTTTAAGTAAGCACATGACAGATTACTTGGGATTTCAAGTAACTGTATTTGGTTCTCAATTGACTCTAGGAACTCTAAAATGTTCTCCGACCCTGAAAAGTACATTTCAGGTAGTACGTTACATCCACCTGCATTACCTAACCCAGAATTATAAACGTTCGGGCGCCATTGAGACATAGCCATCCTGTGATGACTATGTCTATTAGGATCCGCGTAAGCTAGAGGTGTGGGATTATCTAAATGATGAGACATATTGGATTCTTAATACAACTTTTATTAAGAATAACTTATATTACTTAATTCTAATTGACAACTTTCTTAAAGTGAGAGTTAACACCCAATTAAACCTTATATTCAAGTCAGATCGCGCAACTAGATCATTTATCTTAATTATAATAAATTAACTGATTCATCTAACTTCCTATACAAAATATTACCTTTTTTGCAGAGTCTCCTTCCTTCATCAATTGAGGCAATACCTATAACTTAATTTTAGATGCGAAGATTCAGACTTCTTTATAATTTAATTTATATGAACGTATCCTTCTTCTAGAGCTATAGGACATCTAACTCTTGATCCGAATGATTCCACACTAAGTTATCTCTAAACTTGCCGCTCCTTCTCATCAAAGCTTCTATCCTTTTAAAGTATATCTCATTTACATATTTGATCCGTTTTTCTTCCCTGTATTGGGTTGGAAAGGTTTTGCCATTAATCGTGGCCGTCAAAGAACTTAGGAGTTATGTTAGAAGAAGGACGCTAGAGACGTCACAACCATAGGAGGGCGATATCACAGTGGCGCCCAACGAGATTTAATTTACATTTCCCCGGGTTAGGAAGCACGAGTGGGTTTGGTATTTTACCAGAAGTGTGCTTTTCCGGGTTGGAAAATGTGGCAGACTTTTTGGAAGCCATAGACAATAAAATAAAATTACTAGAAATACCTAGCAATTTGGCATGTGTTTATTTGAAAGGTCATCTCCGGGGAAGGTCCCGAGATTGGTATCAGATATTCGGGATCAGTGTTAGTGCATGAAACCGCCACGGATTTCAAGCAGCTAAAATCAGAATTATCAAAAGCATTCCCTGCCATACGGAATAAGAAAGATTTAGAGATAAAGTTTTACGCGTCTCAGCAGGGAAGGATCCAGGAGCCAAAAAATTTTGTTTACGTTTTATTAAAGTTGCATCAAGACCTAGAACTGGGGATGACGCAGGCAGACTTGGTAGATCAAATTCTTGTTAGACTCGAACAACAAGTTCAAGACTACGTGGAGGTTCGAAATCCTAAAAATACGGTACAACTTTTGGAGATCTTAACTAAATTTAAAGAGAGGTATTCTTGTGCAAAGCAACGCGGGGTTCTCAGAATGGTGATAATGTGGAAAGACGAGGTTGGAAAGAGCATAGGATGTCTAATGTTGGTGATAATCGCAGAAACTTGAGAAATTCAGAAGTTGGACGTAGACCAAATAATGGCATAAATGATTATAGGGGTAACTACGAGAATGGCCGTAAAGGGGAAAAACAATGGTTCGAGAGTAGGAATAGATTTCAGAACGATGACCGCAGATTCAACGACAGGGGATACCAATTTAGAAAGGGAGATCGAAATGATGATTTTAATAAAGAGGACCCGCAGAAATAGGGGTTCGGGGAATTTCAGTCGAGGGATAGGGTCAAAGGGGACGATTGAATGTTTGGAAAGTTAATGATGTTCAAAGTAATCAAAAGAACTCGGCAGTGGATATACCAATTAAACTTGCTGCGATATGTATGTTCCCCAGTGGAACCCCCATATGTTCCTATTTTATTAAATGAAACATTTACTAAAACGTTATAGGATACTGGAGCGGAGAGAAGTCATTTATATCTGAGGAAATATATGGAAAATATTTTTTTTTTAACAAGTAAGAAAATCGCGTTCTCAGGTGATCACAGCACAGGGGCGAAATGTCAAAATATAGGGATTGTAGAATTGAATATTCGAATTAGAGAGTTTGAAAAACCTTGGTTGTTTCATGTGTTGACAGATTTGGAATACCCATGTATTCTTGGGGTTGATTTCATATGTGGATCAAAGATTGTTTTGGACTTTGATTGAAAATCGTTAAAGGTTCCCGATTCGAGCAAATAGATAAGGTGGTTAAAACCTTTGAGGAAGGAAATGCAGAAATAGATATGTCTAAGACAAAGTTGGAGGATAAACAAAAACAGGAGTTACAAAATTTGTTTAGAAGTTTTAAGGGATTGTTCTCAGATAAACCAGGTCTTACTCATGTTTTATACCATGAAATTGATACGGGATATATTCCACCGGTTGTTTCCAGGCCGTACCGCTATGATAGGCAAAAGCAAGCGATACTCGATTATCATATTGAGAAAATGTTGGAAGAAGGAACCATAGTTCCAATTCAATCCAAGTATGCGTCACCAGTTATGTTACGTAAAAAAAATAATGGGTTACAACCGGATAATCAGGAAGCATACAGATTTGCGGTTGACTATAGGAAACTTAATTCAGTCACGAGGTATCCCCGGTATCCCTCACCGTTAATAGATTATTTAATAACGAATATCCCTTTTACGACAATAATGTCATCTCTTGATATAAGAAGGGGTACTTTCAAAAAGGTTGTAAGCCCCAGTGATATTGGTAAAACCGCGTTCGTAGTAAAAGGGAGCACCCCGCATTTCGGCGTATGCCATTTGCTTTTCAAGGCGTGGCTCCCAATTTTCAGAAGGCGATAGAAATCATATTGAAACCGGTGATAGGGAGGTTTGTGAATGTATATATGGATGACATAATTATCTCGTCTCCATCATTCACTCAACATGTTGAACATTTAAGGGAAGTTTTTAGATTATTACAAGATTCAAGAGGATTAAAATTAAAAAAAGAAAAATGTAAATTTTTTTGTGATAAAGAATATTTGGGATTGATTATTAGAAAGGAGGGAACCCAAAACAAATGGACAAATTTTCACCATACTTAAATGAAACCACGGAAATTTCCCAAGGGAGGTACCCAAGTTTTTGGTTTATGTCCCAGTGGTATGCGAAATTTATTAAAATTATGCTGATCTTTCCCAACCCCCTTTATAATCTTACGAAAATTAAAGAAAAATTGGCCAATTGAGGCGCAGAAGGCATTCAATGCGGTCAAAGCGGCCATCCCAAAAGGGACCATTTTTTAAAATTGCGGATTTAAAAAAACCCTTTTCGAGTTATTTTCAGTGCAAGTTAAATAGGTGGGGGGTTTTTTAAATCGGGGAAAGAGACCAGTTGTTTGTTTGCGTACACTGAGCAACGCGGGAGGAATTATAGGTAACCGAAAGGAATGTCTAACAGTAGTGGGGGCCCTGAATTTCAAACATATTTAGGATCACTGCCTTTTAAAAGTTATTACTGATCACGCTGCTTTAACACGTTTAACTCATGTAAAAATTTGTCGAGAGGATGATCAGATGGGCACTAAAATTTTGGAATTTTATAGAATGGGAACATAGAACTGGAACTCAAAATGCGGTGGGGACATTTTATCAAGAATCCGGTTTAAAGTATCGTATAATGGGGAGAAAGTTAATTGGGCAATAATGAGAGATTTGGTACTTTCGTCTCGAGAACAAATAACAGAGCAAAAAAAAATGACCCAGAATTTGGCATATCTTTGATATTTAGAAAACCCCGGGAAAATAACCTGTTAATGCGACGATATGTGAGTTTGGGCCCCGACTTTCCCTCTAATTAAAAGTTTGTTGCTTTATACGAAATACGAGACGTCGAGTGAAATTGTATCCCAAAGTCATTAAAGAATAAATAATAAAAGAATTTCGACAAACCCATAAGGGCATTTTGGGCGTTTCAAAACTTATCATAAAATAAGGGACGTTTTTTTTCCCGTATAGAGAAAATTTATTGATCAATATGTCTCTACATACCATATGTGCCAAGTTAATAATTATAAAAACGCGTTACCAGCTGGTCGATTAAATCTGATTGTATCAAATTATCCAAATGAGATAGTTACGTTAGTTTGTTAAGTCCGTACCCTACATCGAGGTGAAACGTAATTGTGGTTTTTTTTGTAATTACCGATCATTTCGGGAATGGGCTGAAATCATACCTCTTAAAAAGGGTCTGTGTAATAGCGGATACTTTTTTTATAATTTTATATCTTCTTTTGGGGCTCAAAAAATTTAAAAAGTGATAACGGTACCCAATTTATATCCGAAAATTTTGAACATTTGGGGAAAAATTAAAAAGGCATGGAAGATGTTGGATGTTGGCCCCCGCAAATTGAACCGAACGCGTGAATCGCGATCTTGCGCAAATGATTGCAAATTATGTAAATGATCAACATGATACATGGGACCAATTCTTGGGGGGTTTGCTTTATGCTATTCGTCAGCATGAATAAACGGCGGAAAAACCCCCGCGGAATTATTTTTTGGGGCGAAAGTTGATTACCCCATTTCAAAAAGTAATGGTTTCGGGCGGAACTAAGTTTGCAGTAGGGGGTATTGAAAAATTGTTTGATGAGGCTAGACGAAACACAAAAGCTAAATATGAAAATGGAAGAAGTATTACAATACACTCAGGCGTGATGTACAAATTAAAGTGAATGCTGGGTCTTGTTTGAAAGAACCCTTTAAGTTAGGAACAAGAAAATTGTGGCAAAGTTCAAGGAAAAATTTTGGGTCCCTATAGGGGGTTAAGTAAAAAAAGAATAATGTCATCATATGGCGGTCGGGGGAAAAAGGTTAACTTTTAATGTCGATCAAGTGAGAATATATCGTCATAGGAAATAGACGAGATTGAGATAGGAACAGTTAGTTCGGGTAGCAATGTGACATGGTCGATCTTCGTTGACATATCGTGGGTTTTTTAGTGTGTTAATTGTGTAATTCTCGAAAATGAGACATTTTTGAATTCCCAATATAATTAAAATTTCTTAAAAACCTATATATGCAAAACCCCTAT
>BMAV01017753.1:0-113690 GCA_019973955.1 Trichonephila inaurata madagascariensis | reverse complement strand
AAATCTAAAATTGCAGCTTGAAAGTATAGATTTGAGTCATTCGGCGGTGCGCGTTAGACGCCAGATTTTACGGTATATAATTTTTAGTATACTCTATTTGAGAGACAATCACGATTTGAATACTAAAGATTAAAAAGTAATTAAAATTTTTGAAAAAGAGAGAGTAGGTACATAGATATACTGCAGTATTTATTAACTCTTTGCGTATTGAGGATACTCTTTTTAAAAGTGGCGCTTAACCAGTTTTATGGAAAAATAACGTTTCCCCTTTCTAAACATATACACACATATATAAACACATATGGATGTATGTGTATATTACAGATTTACAGGTACAGATTTACAGGTTGAAGTATTGCCTTCTCAGTTGTGCTGTTGGCATTTTCTTTGTTGTATGCTGTAAAATATTGACCTTTTCTTTATCCTTGAATCTTACAATAAAATATCAGTTTACTTTTCAAAATTTCATTTTAGTTCCCAAATAGATGTACTTGTAATTAAATTTAGACATTTTTTTTAATTCTTCCAGCTTGCTATTTTGAGTTTTATAAAATATCTTATAAGCCCTAATTTTGTGCCACGCTTAAAGCAATCAACTCAAAGCAATATTGTTATTAATGATTTTTCTAATTTCATAACAAGCTAAAGCTATTTTCCACAAAGCTATTATTAAAATATTCAAATCGATTGTATCCATTTTAAAACTAAATAGAATGAGTTTTTAGGTGCTCAAAATGCTTTCATAGCCAAAATCTTTACATACTGATTTTAAAACTAACAATGCAATTATAACAGATAATTATATCCATAAATAATATTCTAAATAATAATATATTATATATTCATAATTAAATTAAAAATTCTGCAATAAAAAAGTGGAAATTTTGAAGACTGTTACGAAATAATTGTTAAGTAAAGAGATAAATTTTACTGATAAATAAAACTACATCACAGTTGTAGTTTTTTCACTATATCTAATACTTGGGTCTTAAAGTTAGTTCATTTTTCACTACAATCTTATCATATCGAAAGAAACAAGTTTTATCTTTCAAGCAGGTATCTGCAGCATAATTTATTTCAATTTATCTTTTCTCTTCGGAAAGAAAGTATTTTTCGAAGCGATTGCATACTTGGGGAATATGGTTAAGGTTTATATCAAGGTTTGTAGAATATTTTTAAGAATACTAGGGGGGAAAAAACGATAATTTGATTTTCACAATATATATAATAAATTAGCAATTGAATCAAAAGTGCGAATAAGTTTAAATAAAAGTCAAATTTTAATTTATAAAGTTTAATATTTATCTCAATAAAAAAAAATCTGCTGAGTTCTTTTTGATTAATAGAAAGAAAAAAAATGTTTAACTTCAGAATTTTGTTAAAAAAAGTGGTGAAAAAAGTTTTATGGAAATTAAGATGGATTAAATTTAGAGATATAAAACGATGCTTTTAATTTATACATTTTTATCCATAAAGATAATCGATTGTCTTAGAAGTAACCAATTTAAATGTTTTTCTATACACGTCGTGATTAGTCTAAGTCACGAAAGTGAAATCCTAAAGAAAAAATAAAAATTAGAATTCTATACTTGCATAAAAAATTACTCGCTTTTCTCTGAAACAAAAACAAATTAAGTTCAATGGCTGTAGGAAAAAATCAATTACTAATTCTTAAATTTGTGAAGCATGAATACAATGAACGTGCTCCTATTAACAATTAGGGATTTAAAGTTCTTTTTAAACAAAATGGTGGATAGTTTGAAAAGAATTTTCAAGGTAAAAAACATATGGAGATAAAATTAGAAATCCTGTGTTTGTTCTATCATTATTCAACCATTTTTTTCTTTTTACGTTTTTTAACTCTGAATGAATTATTGATCGCTTTTGTGAGGCAAATCTATCTTCATCAGTAAAATTTTTTTATATATATAAAACATTCAATTTCATTACAAGTAAAGAGAGTGTCTTGAAAATTTAATTTCACGTATTTCGAATTCAAGAAAAGGCACGCTACGCTAATTTAGTATATTTTTTAGAAAAAATACTTGGATACTTACTCACAAGTATATTTAACCCTTTCGTGGGACATTTATTTATCTTTAGAATTTGTAGCAGTTTTTTTTATGATTTCTTAACATTTAAACAATGACATTTAAGGAAATATATTTTATTTTGCCGAATTTTATGTTTATATTTAAAGTTTAGGGATGGGAAGAATACTTCCCAAGGAGCCCTTCAAACGTCACAAAGAAAAATTAAATTTTATGATGATTTGCCATGAAAAGACGAGAAGCATGTTGCAATGCACAAGGGAACATCACATTCTACACACATGCAGCAAGTCATTTTTTCTCGTCCCTTTTTGCTATATTTCCAACATCGTTTCTAGTTGGAAACCATTTTTGGCATATGATTTCCCGCACTAACTAAGCGTACATCATCCGGAACTACACACTTCTTAGCTTGGAAGCCAGTAGAACGACCTTTCCTTTTTATTGAGGAATATTCATCTATTATATATATATATATAGCTGACGAGCTAATGCTGTACGGAATGTTATCTGGTCTAAACTTCTGTTCCTTTTGTTCACTTGCCACAGTATGAAACTGTTTACGATGGCAAGTTCAATAAGAAAACAAAAGATACGATGCCACAATTTTACAGATCTTCTTATTTAGTATTTTTCTTTTCTTTGATCGAAGCGATCAACTCAACTCATGATATCGTTATACACAGCGACAACTTTTGGACAAGGTACTTCTTCTTTAAAATCACCTTTTTTTTCCTCCGATATTTACAGATGTCACAATCGCTGGATTATGTGCAGTAGTAAAAACTGAAGCGGGAATTAAGTCTTGCAATCGTTATAATAGCAAGGCCAATATATTATAATGGGTTTTGCGCTTCTTACAGGTGTATTTTGTAAGATCATGTAAGTAATCTTCCCAAGGCCCATGAAAGAGTTAAATTACACTTACCCACTTACCCATGAGTCGTAAGTTTCCACAGGTTAGGTTTAAAGTACTTTATTTTTATCAATTAAAAAAAAAGGTTCTGTAATTCTAAACTAAACTCAGTAGCGCAACAGCCCACAGAGAGCCAATGCCAACTGTAATCATCTAAGTTTTCATGACCTTGGGCACTGAGGTGCAAAAGCAGATGCTACGGTCAGGTGGTCAGTCTGACGTGAAAACCCCCAGAGTTTAGTTCTTCAGCAAGCTTGGTACATTTTTTTTTCAAAACCCACTGAAGGAATAAAAGGCGGAGTCGACTTTATCGAGCCTGAGTTTTGAACACCGGTTTAGCATGGAAGTGCGGTACGCTACTACTCGGCAATGGGCTTCCCTGTAGTTCTATCTCTGGATAAAACAAATGATTATATGTTCTATCGGAGAGAATCTATTCCAAGATTTCAAATTTTACACGTATTTAAACAATATCAAATTATCAACTGCATTATTATATTAATAAAATTCTTAAAAAATTCCACTTCATTCAAACTTTTATGTCAGTTTTTTAAATTTCTCCCTGTGTTGCCTGTTAAAACTTGGCATTTAAAACTGGGTGTATTGTTTTTCAATAAAAAAATTTAATTCCAGAAAAATGCACAATTTTATTTTAAGATTTTATCAATTCAGTTTGATACCGAAATGAATTCATTATAAGTAAATTTTTAAATATAAATAATGCAGAAAAAAAGAAAAACTCAATTTTTTCCATTTTATTAAGAGAAAAATTTACGTAATAATATATATTGAGTTTTGAAGTATAAATTCAGTACTCGAAGATTCTATTTTTGAAACTATTCAATTTAGTTACTTGTAAAGGTGTTCTTTTTCATTATTTTTTGTTGAAGAATAAGCACTATTCCGAAATTAATTACCTTAAAAATAACCCAGTACTTGAATACTGACTTTATCTCGGCTATTCATTCTTTAAGACACAATTCACATACCAAACACTTTTCAAAATAATATTTACAGAACAATATTTCAATCTAAAGAATTAATAACAAAAACAGCAAAGGAATAAAGGTTGCGAGGTTATGTTTAGCTTTTCCATTTTTATGTTTCACAATGTACTTACATATAGCGAAGACTATTTAATAATTTATGAGGCTGTTAACTGCAAGGTACAAAAGAAAATATAAAAATTTAAAAGTTAAAGTCAAAAGGGGGAATTCTCCGAAGTTTTTACAAGAAATTTAAAGAGTAGCATGGCCCGGAAAGAAAAAACATGTGGGTCTGTTTGATTAAAAAAATTATAGTATATATATAATATATTGTCGTATACACAACCCTGCAATATGGGAAAAAAAATGGTATTTTTTTTTTGAATCATTGATTGGGTATTAGGGGAAAAAAATTTGTTTTCTCAATAATTTACTTATCGAGGGTTTTATTTGTTGAGGAAAAATGAAATGCGTTTTAAGTTTTACCCGTAAAAAAATCAGATTTTCTGTTATTTTTTTAATTCCTTCCCTTTTTTTCCCCTCTGCCTATATATTTGTCCAGGAAAATTTACGAAATTAGGGAAATTTTATGAAATCCCCAAGGGATAGGATCAACTGACGGGAGATGTTAAAATAACGTCTCTTCAAGGTCATTTCCGTGATGAAAGTACGTAAAAGATTTTTTTCAAACCCTGAACCGTTTCCCGTGGGGAAATTATGAAAAAGGGGCTTTGTTATGATTTGCTTTAAAAAAATGCTTGAGGGGAGGGGAGGGGGCTAGTCCTTGGGCTTCCCAACCAATAGGTAGTACTATCGATCCCCAAATATTTTAACCCCCTATCTTTTAAAAAAAGGACCTTTTTGGGTTATCATTTGGGAAATTTTAAAATTTTTAAGTTGCCCAAACCCAGGAAAAAAATGTTACACAAAAAAAAATACCAACCCAATTTTCTAATCCCCTTTGTTGATTAGTTTCTTTATAAATAATTTATATTTCGTTGACTATTTTTTATTACTTATTTCTACGTTTAATGATGCACCCTTTTGTTAAATAAACATTTTTAAACTCTTGACAATATTATTTCATCATTTCACTGAAAATGTAAAGGATTTGTTCAAACCCCCTTTTTTTATCAGGAAATGACCTTAAAGAACGCTTTTTAACATTTCTCGTCAACTGATCATCTCCTTTAGGGATTTGATGAAATTCCTAATTCAGTCATTTTCCTGCGACATATATAACTTGTTCAAATTTTCAATCGTTAATAAAATACTTTTTATTCATCCATTTAAGTTCAAATACATTTTTTTAAAGTAGTGGATGACCCTTGATGTTGATACAGTTTTTTCAAATATTAATTCATTAATTAAATTTTATTTTTTAATTTTCAATTTATTCTGTTTTTTCTGACAAAGGGAACTTTTAAACGTAGGTTCCAGTAGGTTTTACTAACGAATTTTTTTTTTTTGGATTATATTTTTTTAAACTTGTAGCGAATGGCACTTGATGTGAAAACAGTTTTTTTCAAATTTTAATTTATTAATTAAATTTAATTAACTAAAATAAAAAAAAATTTGTTGACCTAAGTAGGAATTGACTTAATTTTTTTTATATTACTTGTTTCTCTTTTATTAAAAAAGTTTTTAAAATTAAATAATAATACCTGCCATTTTTTTTAAATGATGCAAAACAAACCATGCCTTTTTTCAACGAAAATCATTGTTAAAAATACCAAATGAAAATTCATTACTGCTATTTAGGAAACTAGACCAGCGATTCTCAAACTGTGGGTCACGCCTCTCTAGAGGGGCGTGATACGCCTATTAGGGGGTGCGAGTGTATCGAAAAATTGAAAATAAAACATTTAAAATAATTATCATTTTACTGAAAGGAAGCAAAACAAAATACATTACGATATAATAAAAAATGAAAGACACATTCACACTGACACAACATACAATACTTATAAAAGCTCAGTACGCCAAAGTATTTATATTTTTTTTTAAATAATTTAAACCAAATTTAGTAATTACTAGTGACTCCCCTGGGCTAGTCATTTACAAAATTATATACAAAACTTAGTATTTTTCTTAGCAATTATTAAAGTCATATTGTATGTCATATTATCATTGTTACATCATTGTATGTAAAGTCATATTTACCGTCAAAGTACATTATTACTGCATTCAATACATCGTTATTGCAAGAAGGGGGCGCGATGAAAATTTTGACTGAAAATTGAGCCGCAAGTATTGAGAGTTTGAGAAGCACTGAATTAGACTATTAAAATACATAAGTATATCCTAAATATGGAACAACATAGTAATACTTGATAGATCCACCATAGAAACCAAAAACTTCAAAAATACATCAGTGCGATCTCTGATGTGATTATCACTAGGAAATCCATTCTATATCTCCGCAAAGTGTTACACTATTTGGAAATATTCTGAGAATTTATCTGCTCCATAGTATGTGGACATCCCAAACGGTTTATTTATTATTTTTTTTATCACATTTAAATATGGAAACTGGAGTTGGGTGGTAATAATTTAGACGAATGCTTTAGAGACAGTTATTATGGTATGCATTGTCTTTTTGACTTTCCCATAAATTTAGCATCAGTAGCGCACACGGGAATTTTTTTCGGGGGCCGGGGTTGAAAGTTTACCATTCTTGTATCAGCCATTTTTATTTTGTTGATTTTCAGGAAAAAAAAAAAATTAAAAAAAAATTACTGAATAAATAATTAGTTTTTAAAAATTTAACATTAATAACAAACATTTAATTAAATTTACGTATTATATACTTTGAATTATAACCAATCGGAAAAAAAACAATTTTGGGGGGGTCCGATCCCAGGGCCCCCCTTTTGTGCCACTGATCAGCTTTTTCAATAAAAGAAGGCCCTAAAATTTTGTTGATCAGAAGAGTCCTATGACCCATTTATTTTTAATAGATAATGAATATTTTTTTCCTTCTCAAAACAAGACAGCTATTGAGTTTTAAGTAATAGTGTGCATATTAAAGGAGATACATATTTCTTCATATATAATTTTTACTTATTAATGAAAGAAGAAACCAACTCGTTAAAGAAGATACTATTGATTTTTTAAAAAATTTTTGCGCTTTTTTACTATGGATTTCTACTTTTTACTGAACAGGAACATTTGTTTTGCCCCGGGCAACAGGATAATAGCTCAAAATGTTTAAAAGGGGGCCATTAGACCCCCCCCGTCGGGAAAAGTCAAAGCTGTTTACCGTTACTCCTTGTTGACAGGCACGGTTTATGGGGTCATCGTACTACACAAATCCTTCCACCCGATACAGTTGAAATCACAAGACCGATTCAAAACTTTTATGATAGACATAAAACAAAACTTAAATGAACTAATTTATCTTTCATACAGAATTCTCTATATGGCAGATGCATTGTAAAACACCATTACAAAATTTGTTTACAATTGTATTATGTAATCTTGTATTTATTTTCACTATGTTAAATCAAAATTTTTTTCATTTTACCCTCTCTTAAATAGTTCTTAATCTAAAGTCTTTTATACAATCGATAATTCATTATATTAATTCTTAATACAATAATTTAATAGCCTAAAAACTGATATGGGATTATTTAAGCAGATAAAATTCTATATCTTGGACTTCAAATGAACATGCCAAATTATCTACTTCAAATGTATAATCATATTAAAAAATTCGTTTTCAAAAATTTGACTTTATTAATAATATTAGGAAATGATAATATATTGCATGTACGGAGATTTGCTCTTAAATTTTAAAACAAAATTCATATAAAAGCCTAAATAATAAGTCAAGTAATTACATCACGTACTATGTTGCTTAAGCCTTCCGCCTGCATAAGAATTAATTAAAAATATATTAACTTCTTGAAAAAAATATTACATTGTAATCGGGTTCTCGCGCGCGTACGTAGCGGGTTTTTGTCTTTTCGATAAACATCTGAGATTTATATTGTTTGATTTAAGGATCTCGTCTTCGAACCGTTGTGCTAATTTGCATTTCTGTTGAAAGAGATCTGAAATAATATAGAGGAGAAGATCGCGATTGTAAGGTAAAATAGTGGATTGAAGTAGTAGATATTGTACACACACACGCAGTTCTGAGTCTGCAAGTTAGGTAGAAGTTCGAGAGTTTAGATGCAAAGGCGTTTTAACAGAAGCCAATGTCTGGATTCCTTCTGGGGGGTTGAAATTGCATGGTTGTACCTTACAGACGTCTTTTAAAGTTTAGTGGATATTTATTGTTTGGGATAAGGTTTGACAGTTAATTTCACTTTTGTTGGGTATTTACTTTTGAGATTCCCCGAGATTGGTTTTGATAAAAGTTGTTGACTGTTACTATGCCTTTTTGATCATTCCTACTACAAAACCAGTACCAACTCCTGTTCATCTCAACATAAATTGAGTACTTATTAAAATAAACCCCCATGTTCCGGACGAGTTAGAGAAGAAATGATGTGCGAAATATATATACACAGTGGCGCACACAAGGGGGTGTCCTAGGGGTCCAGACCCCAAACCCTTGAATTTTTACGATTGATTATAATTTTAAGTACATGGAACTTAAAATTTAATTGAGTATTTGTTATTAGTGATTAATTTTATTAATTAATGCTAATTATTTATTCAATAATTAGTTTTTACTGTGTTTTGTTCCCGAAAATCAAAAAATCAAAAGGGCATGATGTAAGAATGGTGAACTTTCGACCCGTACCCCCTCGAAAAAATTTCCTGTGTGCGCTATTGTATATACATGTATATAGGACAATACCTTCAATGTTTTTCATCAATCTATTTGTTGCGACTGAACGTGTGTACTGCTATAATGGGCTAAATATATGTTACGCCTTATTCACACAAATTCTGGTGACTTCATACTCGCACGATAGAAGCAAACTGTTGTATCCAGCCATTTACTTAATGCGCTTGTGTTGCCAATTTATCATGTTGCAGCAACTTTAACAAAAAATACATATATATCAACAATAAGAACGAACATAGGATGCGATGCAGTTAATTTGAAAATACACGTATAATATAAGAATTTTTTTCAAATTTTGAAAAACTTTTTGAAGAGCTTGCTTTCTTAATTATCAAATTTAAAAAACTCATCCATATTTTACAAGTAGAAAAACAAGTACAAATCTAAAGTCAGTTTCGAATTCAATGGAGAACACGCGATTGCACTTATCATGTGACTTTCATGAATTTGGACCATTCATAAGGTGTTTTGTAATCGCCAATGGTAGTTATATGTATCTGATTTGGCACGCGTTTCTGGAGCTCAAACCATTAAATCTGGCGAAAGCACCACTAATCAATTCTCTTTCCTATAGGAACTTCTCTAATGGGGCTGGGCATTGGTATTTAGCCTTTGCAGACCTAGTGCGGCACCATATAGGCGATACCAACTATCGCAAGTAATTTTGACACCCAGTTTCTTCCCCTGAGCACTGTTGATGCAAAACCGTGCTTAGGATTTTAATTTTGCCGAGAGCACTCCAGCCAAACAAACACTCAAGGGATTTTTTTCATGCTGTATAATCATACGACATGACCACTGTTGATTTTTTGCATCATGAAAATCCCCCGACTTGGGCCGGGGTTGAACCTGCAATCTTGAAGAATTAGATGGCCAGGGACAAACCAACCACGCCACTCAACCGGCACTTTTGGAACTTTATCTATTACTATGTCGGGGAGTACCTTAAAAAAGGATTAAAACTAAAAAATAATCTTCATAAATTAAATGGAATATTCATTGGATAAACATTGTACTTCTAAATAGTACTTCTTTTTGAACGAATACCAATTAATTTGGATTCATAGATTTTAGTACCTAGACTATAACTTAAAAACATAATACGTTTATCTATAAATGATGATACTTCACTGAAAAAACAAACCTGCATTTAAAAAAAAAACAATGCTCAACCAAAAATGTCAGCAGAATTTGTCGTTTCAATCCACTTCTATCTCTTTTTTAAGATAAACTATGAAACAAACGTTAGATTTATACATCTAACGTTAGATATATATTTCTGGGCATAAAATATGATCAGGCTCTTGTGCATTGAAGATTTTTTTTTGCGCATTTTTTATGGGAAAAAACAACAAACAAAGAAATGGAATGGAAGTCTTTGTTTGAAAAAAGTCGCAAATGCATTATTTGTTATAATATCATGATACTCGAAGAAAAAGAAAGTAAATACATTTCTCTGATGCATTGAAGCACAAGAAATAGATATTTTTTTCATGAAAATACTCGGTAAAGGATATATACGTTAACTTTATGTATAGATGCATTCATATTTTATACCAGACAGCGCATCTTTTTCTTATTTAATGTAATTTGAAATGGTTCTACTGAAAACTGAATTCAAAGTTGTTTGTATTTTTAAAACCATATTCAGTAAATTTTGCTTACAATTTATGACTTGGAGCTACTGAATACGTGAATAATAGTAAAACAATGAGTTTCCTCACTGTCATTAATCAAATTATTTACATTAAACGATACCAAATAAATTCAAAATCATTTAATATCGTAAATAATGAAAACTGTTACAGCAAAAATCTCTTAATTAAAGAAAAGAAGAATATTATCCTATAAAACCTAGAAAGTAAAAATTATGGAATCTAAAACCAAGAACGACAAATCAATAAAAAGTATATATACATAGATTATCAAAACAAATTTTCACACTTTGAGATTGAGTGATATGTCGATGCCATAAGTTTGAGATGGCATAGGCTATAGGAATAGTTGTAATAGTTGGCAATAACAGTTGGCATTAGTGTGTTTCGACGTGTTCAACAATAATTCAGCGTTAGACGGTGCTGGTATTTTAGTACGGAAAGCGAGATCATGGCACAAGTACTTCTGACATTCGAGCAGCGAAATAGGATTTTGAAATGGTACTGGAAGTTCGAGAATATCAGTGAAGTGTAACGATATTGAACACAGAAATATGGAACGAGACCACCAACACGCGCATTTCTCGCATTCGCGATAAGTTTGAAACTGATGGAACAATAATGGATATGGCATAAGGGACGATCATGCCGGCCACGCACAACAACAAGCGGAGCCATTTTCTGTTGCAGTGTTAGATTCACTCACACGGTCACCATAAAAATCGACAGCATTACAATATGCTCATGAAACAAGTGGAGTAGTGATTGCATAGGTCGTATTTTGCACAGATCAAGATGGCGCGCCACCCACTACCATACAGATGGGCATGCCTATCTGGTCAACGTTGCACTGGGTCATTGGATTGGGCAAAGGAATCCGATTGCGTACCCTGTACGTTCCCCTGATTTAACCCCACTTGACTTTTACTTACGGGGAATGGGGTGTACATCAAGAAACCGCACACATTAGAGAAATTGCGCTATGAAATTGAAACGGCTAATGCAATTCCTGTAGCTACTCTGAGAGATATTACCAACAACGTACGGCATCGTGCTCAGAAATATTTGAAGGCGGATAGATTAGTTTGAACACTTATTTTAACTTTGTCATTTTTATTCCCTGTTATACTTATGATAATATATGCTTTTTTCTTCATCAAATTGTGTATAAATTTTCTTATCACCCCTGTAAAAGTCAACTGACCAAAATGGTTGACCACTATTATGTTTTCTAGAGCTGTTATCGACAGAGTTAAGCTTGGTTTATATGATCCCAATACATATATACAGCATTATTATGTTTTTCAAAAGCATTTTTTCAATCTATTTCAATAATTCAGACTTGAATTTTTCGGTCTTCAAAATACGTGCTAAAATCAGAGAAGAAAATGTAATAAATAAGTGTGAGATATTTTTTTTTCTCACTTTCAGATGAACTTTATCGTATTTAACAATATTAGAGAACACAAGGTAAACATTGCATAACACCCGAATGATTATTATAAATAAGAACATTAACATATTAGCTGCAGTTACTTGAAAAAATCGTTTAAGCAATAAAGATAACTAATTTATTTTTTAAAACTATTTTTAAACTTCCAATTTTAAAATACATTCTTTTGGATAATTAAAGTGAATATCGTAAAGAAAAAAACTTATCTTACATTACACAATAGAAACAATAAATATATAGACGATTTGATTAAGACTGTTTTTGCCTGAATGGTAATTCTATCTCTTTCAGAACTTGAATTAACAACAAAAACTCATTTCTAAAACTTTCATGACAGGTCTTTGAGCATGACAAAGTATCAAAATTTGCTGTACTTAAAAAAAACAACAACAATACTTCAAGTTTTTCGAAGTTAATTAGGAAGAATTATGAGTTACTTAACTTTCTGATAATTACGAACAGAGTTGCTCACGGCTAAGCTAAAGTGCTGTCAATTTATCATTAATTCAATCCATTCTTTAAGTCAGTGAAACGAGCTTAATGAAGTTAGATGTTCCTGCTCTTAATTGAATTTCAAACATTGTTTACTCATTAAATTATCAGTTCACTCTCCAGAAATTGTTAACTGAGCTGTTTCTCAGATAGTATGGAAAGAAGATAAATTTATCTTCGGATATCAACGCTTTTGTCACGAAATTTTCTGTAGTGAACTGTTAAATACAAGCGGGAGACACTGCCATTGTTTCTGCAAATGTCATATGCATCAAAATGTAAGATAACGCAGAATTAATAAATGTTAATGTAATTTCGATAAGTAAATTTGTGATAATTGAAAACTTGAAAAAGGAAAAAAAGGGCCTTAGGGAAGATGTTGTCTTTATTTGAGGTAGAAAAGGGGATTCTCTCTAAATTAGAAAATGTCTATGTAGACGACTATGATAAATCTTTAATGAGCATGGGGAAAACAACTACTGTAATAACTATTCAGTAGTTGTTTCATAATAGTGAAAATAATGTAACTATTTGAAGTGTCAACTTTAAAAACTTTGTTGTTTACATTTTAGAGTTTTTCGCTTCCATAAGATTTTATTCAGAGATACATTCTTAAGTGGATGAGTTATACTGAAAATTTTTATTAGAATTTAATAAAGAAATATGTAGTTAAAATTAAATGAAATAGCATAAAATTAATTTAGAATTAGTTTCAATTCATTAGTCATTGAACAAGTAATAATACCAATAAAATATGACTTATGTGATGAAGTATCGTGCTGTACTTTTATTTTAAAAACATTCCCCAATGATTACAAAACAGTTAATACATCTCTTTTAAACTTATTTACTTGCTGTATATATTAATTACAAGAAAAGTATTTTACTGTAATTACAACTATGTATATGGGAAAGTATTTTAAAGTATAGAATTCTAAGCTCTTAAGGTGACACGGTACCCTGTATACATTTTTTTATTTATACGAAAATGTTTTCATGTCTCCTATTTGTGTGAAAACACATGAAATATACATTTTAGAAGAAAACATATCATTTTTAAATAAATAATTATTTTTAAATTTTAAATGTTTTAAAATATTTCAACATTTTAAAATTTTTGCTACTTTTACTAATTTAAATATTTCTGAACAAGTTTTTTCCTAGTATTCATAGAAATGCTACTCACAATTCTTTGCATGGGATTGGAATTATGAGTGATAATTTTATTCGAACATTTGTAGTGTCGGACGCCATGAAAGCTGTAAAAATACGCACAGCTTTATCTAATTTAAAATTAAAAAAAAAAAAACTGTTCACATAAACCCTTATTCCATGCACAGAATCGTCAAACATAGAATTCAAAACAACCAGAAAAATTTTTAAACATCATATTAAAATTGAAAAAAAAAGCCTTAGTTTTTTAAATAGACGATTATCGTGAAAAATAAAAACCTGAGAAAAAGTCATTGAAGTTTTAAAGGTCAGGAAAACAAATGAAAGAGCTAAATGTGGACGTTACATGTTCTAATTTAGGTTTTCGCTGCTTCGATATACTATTAAAAACTTCAATACCTGGCTTATTTATTGTAGCAAGAGCTACGAAATTTTGTACACATATTCAGAGAAGTCGCAAAAACTGATATTTTATTCATTTTTAGAGTAACGTGCCCATATGAAGAGGAAATGCAAACCATTACATATTCTACAACTTATCTTGCTGCTTTATATATTTCATTCCATCTGTATCCAAAAACTATAGGAAACATTAAACGCAGGTATTTTAATGTACCATGACAGTCACAGACGTGAAATTACATCAGATTGAGAAGGGGTTCTTAAACCTTTTGGGGTGACCATCCCAATTTTTGTTTCAAAATTTTGTGAGACTCCATAAGCTTGGCGCTAAGTTTGCACACGCATGAGTACATCTATGTGTTTTTTTAGTAACAGATTATTGTTTTGCACTTATGAACATCTGCAACAAGTGTTTAATTTAAATATAACGATATAGATTTAAATTAAGTAACAAAATAAAAAACGTTGTATAATGTAATTACGTAAAAAGTCTTACTTAAATGTAGTCATTTTGAGTACACTTCTGAGGTCATCACCTTTTATTAACAATGGCATATACAAGGTATCAGTTTTAATGGGAAGGATGTACTTGATTATTTTTAATTATGTTATCACATCTTGGAATAATAGTCGACAAGACCGGACGCGTGAAAAATATTTTGATTTTATGACTAAGCAGTGGCGCACACAGGAATTTTTCAAGGGGGCGGGGTTGAAAGTTCACCATTCTTGTATCATGCTATTTTTGAATAAATAATTAGCATTAATTAATAAAATTAATCATTAATAACAAATATTTAATTAAATTTTACGTATTATATACTTAGAATTATAACCAATCGGAAAAAAATCAAGGGCTTTGGGAGGGGTCCGGACCTCCAGCGTGTGTGCGCCACTGTGGCTAAGCGAAAATGTCGTCTCACATAAATTTGTAGGAAAAGGTAAGATCTCCAAAAAGAATCTAAATAAACAACTAAATTATTATTATTATGAATGACGAACAAGTTATTTCATGCAAAAAATATAGCCAAAATCTTAAGCTGCAAGTGACATAACTACTTTAAGAAACACTGATATAGAGCAATGTTTCAAAAGGAAATGGAGCTGAAATGAATTTGAATTCGATAAAATGTTAACATGGAGCTTCCCTTGACTCAATATAATGATCGTTGCTTTAAGATAGTCATTAATCTAGTCAAAAGGGGACATCACTATACTACGAATTCGATGGCAACTGTAATATGTTATATAACTTATGCATATATATGAGAGCTATGTAAGCTGCCGCTTACTTTGATAATCTCACTACCCAATGCATGAATCAATTTGAACAAGATTAAAATGTGTAAATTAAGAGGCGTCATCTGGGTACTGTTATCTCACGCCATACAGACGTCGGGAGTGGTTTATTCCAGCGAATATTAAACTTCACAGATCCTAGACTGAATAGTTTGCAAATTTCGAGAGCGAATGTTATGAATATTCTCCTTAAATTTCATCTAAGTTAGAGAAATACGGCATAATATTAAATAATTAAGCTTAGAGAATTTCTGCAACGTTGTATATTGAATTAAAGTTCAGTATGATGAAATGGGTAGATTTCAGGGCTTCGCCATTGTCATTGAATATATAATTAAGTTTCGGAGTTCTGTAACATTTAGTAGTTTGCATCAGGAATGGCTTCTCAAAATATCTTAAGGAATATACGAGTTTAATATATTATATAGTATTTAATCAGCTTGATTTCTAACGTTTTGGAAGAGGATTTATACTTTTAAGTTCAGACTTATAAAGCAAGATTTATTGATTGTGTGTGTTGTAAGTTGTACACACATTCGAAGTCGACTGGGTGGCGTAGTTGGTTTGTCGTTGGCCTTCTGCACCCAAGGTTGCGGATTCGACCCTGGTCTAAGTCGGTGGATTTTCATGATGCAGAAAATCGACAGCGGCCATGTTGTATGATTATACAGCATGTAAAATATCCCTTGAAGTGCCCGTTTGGTTTGGGGGCTCTAGGCAAAATTAAATTCTTAAGTACAATTTCGCATCGTCAGAGCTCAGGTGAATGCCTCTGGGGAGGAAACTGGGCGTCAAAATTACATCCGGTGATTAGTATCTCCTATATGGTGCCGCACTAAAAAGTGATACCAGCTCCTGGGGAATGTACTAGGTCTAAAAAGTTAAAAAATACCAATACGCAGCCCCATTAGGGGGAAAGGGTAATGGCGTGCTGTGGGTTTGACTCTTGATGCCATTGAAGGCCCGCCATGTAGAGGGGGTTGATGCATGTTAAATCTATTAAGACTCAAAGTACTCCCGTGAGGTAGTTTGGGGAGAGGGTGCCAACTCAGGTGTCGTTCAGCACCAACAACCCTCGTGGTGCTTAAAATGTGACGTTAATACAACTCTCACACCCTTATCATAAAATACATGTAATTGGGATATACCTACTTGTAATTAAAATCATATCGTACAGGAGTAAACTGTTATGTAATCTGTTCAATCAGTTTTAATAACATTTGAAATAACATAGTTCTGAACATTTAAAAACTCAACCGTTAATATTTCAAATATTGAGAACATGTGGAATTTTTATGAGAATGTTAGTTTCGCTAAAAGTCTTTTGTAATATACATACATTTTATTTAGATGAATACGTGAAATCAAAATGCTACTATACACGAAATTCTATTTTGCAACATCACATTAAGTACCATATTTGCGGACGCCTTCCCAGACGAAGTGAACTTTTTCATTTTCTTTTCACGTTCTAAATTAATCATACAGTGAATGTCTGCAAAGTTTTCATCATATAATGAAAGCTTTTTACGCTCCGCAATTTTAAAAATTGGCGAGCAGATTCGCGCGAAAAAAAGGCTGTAATCAATCATTGGAGGGTGTTTTGTTTTTGAGTTTTTTAGAATCATTAGACTTTACGCAAAGATAAAGTCATTATTTTTTAAATCAATCAAAAATTTATAAAAATTTCAGAAAAATTGAAGAGTTATGTACCATGAAAATATTTAATTTGTCTTGGATAGATTTTTACAGTCGTATTTAGCAAACCAAAGTGATTTTAAAAGTTATCGAAATTTAATTTTTATCTCTTATTAAAATATTTTATTAAAATACTTTTAACTTTACAATTAGAAAATCTACTTGCATAGCATTTTCATACGCATATGCAAAATGTATATTTACGTCATTCGAGATTTCAAGGTATATTTTATTAACGTCATCCTTTGAATGTTAAATTTTCCATTAGACATAAATTTTTGAAAGACATCTTAGTTTCATCATTTTGATAAAGTTGATAAAATATTTACATATATTTTAATTCCCATATATATTAAGAATTTTAACATAGAAATTTTACAAAAATTGAATGAAAAACTTTTTTCACTTTAACTTCTACTAGTATAATAATTTTGACTTTATAACCGACTTTTGAGCATACACGTTTGCAGTTAACTCGACAGACATAAATGCATTTGTGCATATTTCAAGAAGTATATTCTAGACTGTGCGTAATAATTCATGTCTACTCCTGCAATTTTGAAAGTTAGGCTAATACGTTAAACTCTGTCTTAAGGAATAAGACATGGAAGTTATGTAGCTTCAAATGCAGATAAATTAATCTCCTCTGTGCAAATTATTAATTATCTCACAAAGTTTAACGTAATATTTCTGCTTTGTGTTTTATAATATTACTTAAGTTACATGGAAGAGGTATTAGCTTGTAATTCTGAAGTTAACTGACGCACATTGGGGCATTTTGAAGTCTTATAGGAATATAGGGAAGGATGCTATATGTCAAATTTAATGTGTAGGTCTTTATTTATTTACATGAATGGTCTATGGTAAAATAATGGCAGAAATCCGTGGAGATCTTTCAGTGGATTGCGAATTGAGTATTCTACGAAATTTTTGTATCACGTAATAGATTATTAATGTAAGAAAGTCCCATATTTATATTTTCACGGATTTTTGAACTACCAAAACGAGCGTTCAAATACAGTCGCTCAGATACGTTGTTTCTCTCTATGATATGAACAACAGACCGTGCATTTTTAAATTGTTAAAAATATAGAATATTTGATTCCTTAGCCTCAGAGAAGGAACAGATGTTTCACAAAATTTTCATACTTTTGCCCCCCACTAAAAAAATTACATACTTAAATTTTTCAATTGCATCACGCTGTTATAAAATGCATTTGAACATTCAGCAAGTGGGAGAAATACGTAAACTACACTTAATTCACTTTTGATAGATATTTCATTGCAGAGTTCTTAAAAAAAATGGTCTTAACTATATGATATCAGTTATCGTAATTTTTATTAAAAGGAATTTATATATACTAAAATTATAAAAATATTTGATTTTTCAAAATAAAAATTATTTTTATAAAGTTTAGTATTTTTTCGAATTTTAATTATTTTTTAATTATAACAGATGTATCGCACAAACGCATTTTAATACATTTAACTGATTGAGATGTTTAGCATTTAACCACTTTTTTCGTTTTCCTCTCCCCCGATATAAGAGAAGTTTCTTTATTTACAAAACCTATTAAACCATGTTTTATGTTCAAATATTATTGTAACAAGAAGAATAATTTCATATTAACATTGTTTATTTGTGAATTCACTTCAGTTGTGGTTAGTCAACGCTTCTCAGAAACAGAATTGAGATTCTCCTCACTATTAAGGTATCCGACTACGTTCGGAACCGTGATTTTGCAAAAGCGTGTAAAATGGATAACATTTATGATATTTAGTGTCACTTAGATTAGAATACATGTATAAAATTGTTTTAAGGACATTATGACAAAAAAAATATTTAAATACAATATTTTGGCAAAAAATTAACTTAGAATAACCTTTTTTTCAAATGTTCTCCTTTTGTAAAAAATGCTTCTATTGTATTAATATTTTACCTGTATTCAGCTCAAACCTCTGTATAGAGGCTCAACTAGAATTTTTGAAAAGCATAACTTGGAAGTCGGTTTATCCATGTTTTACGAAAACAGAAGGGAGAAATTTTACGAAAATACGCCGATCATTATTTAAAATGGTTGTAACTCTGAAAATAATATGAGTTCTTCAAAAATCTTAGTTGAGCCTCTGTACAGAGGTCTGATCTATATACAGGCAAAATATTAATACAACAGAAGCATTTTTTACAAAAGGAGAACAGTCGGAAAAAAGATATATGTAAATATATGTAAATATAAACAAACAAGCAAAAAACAAGAATATTTTACATAGCTATGGGTCTATAACAAAATAATAAGATTACTGCAGAACCATGATTTTCAAAGCGTATAAATGGATAATATTATATATTTAGTATTACTTAGATTAGAAAAACTATATAAAATTGTTTCAAGAATATATTACAAAAAAATTATTTAATACAATATTTTTAAAAATTAACATGAATGAATTTTAAAACATTTCCTTTATGAAAAATGCTTCTATTATAATAATATTTTGCCTGTATATAGCTCAGACCTCTGTACAGAGGCTGAACTGGAATTTTTGAAATAAATAACTTGGAAGTGGATTTATCCATATTTTGCTGCAACAGTGGGGAGAAATTTTAAGGAAAAAACGCCGATAATTATTTTAATTGGTGGTAACTCTAAAAATAATGCGAATTTTTCAAAATTCCTAGTTCACACTATTAGAAGAAGTCTTTACTTTATATAAGCAAAATATTATTATTATAGAAGAATTTTTATTAAAAGGAGAACGTTTTGAAAAAAGGTTCTTCTAAGTTAATTTTTTGCCAAAATATTGTATTTAAATAATTTTTTTTTGTCATAATGTCCTTAAAACAATTTTATACATGTATTCTAATCTAAGTGACACTAAATATCATGAAAATTATACATTCATGCGCTTTTTTAAAATCATGGTTCCGAAAGTAGTCGGATACCTTAACATTAATTGCGCTTTCTTTTTCCAAAATATATAAAAAAATATTTTGTCATTAGATATTAGCCTCAAATACGCATTTTGTGCCTTTTTTCAGAAAATTGCTACAATTTTTTTGGAATGTCAAATAAAAACGCTTCTTCCCATTGAGAAGAGGTTTTTAAAAACCATAGGTTTGAACCACCAACGAGATTTATTTCAGTTAAATCTTTTCGACGCAATAAAAAATGCGTTATTAAACTGAATTCTAAATTAATACAATTAATTGATTCAGCAATTTTAATTATTAAAACTTTGATAGTTAAATTTTTTGCACGATATTAACTAAAAAGAAATCACTAATCGAGAAATTAATTAAGTGACAAGTCAATTAACATAAAATTAAGATTAATCTAATTATATAATCTCTCAAAAATTGTTATTTGTAATGTACAATCCATGAATTACAATTTACGTTACGAAAAGTTACTGGAAACAATAATAATTATTAAATTTATGAATAACTTGACTAATTATGTTATTAAATTTTTGAAGTAGATTAATTAATAATAATTTACGTTTTATGCTAACAATGTATGTACACACACAGAGCTATAAAAAGCCTAACCCCAGCAATCATTAATTATAAATTCTACTTCTTTAAAATGTCGCAATCAACAGCTTTTTTGACGCAAACCACGATCATTTGTACGTTACAATGCGTGATATTTCGGGTATTGAAAATGTTTTCTTAATTCTTTGACATTTTTATTTAGTTTAAATAATAATATTTTGAAACACATTATGTTTATGATGCCCTTACGAATCTCTCTATTTTACGAACTTTTCCTGGAACCAAACATATAAAGCATATTGAAAATGAATCTCTGACGTATTTTACACATAACGAATTGTTTTGGGGAATTTAGCCACATCGTTAAATAGGGAGGTCCAATTGTAAATATAAAGTAACATACGGAAGGGCTTAAAAATATATTGCATAAATACATAAAATATATAAGTTACATACTGAAATCAGGTTTATGAAAATATTAATTAACTGAGTAAGATTTTCTCTGAAATGTTATTAACTGCTATATTTAATAAAACGACGTATTCTGCAAACTTCCGGATATTCAGAAGCAGCGCAACAGTTGGAAATATTGCAAAATACATTGATTTTCTTCTTTTAAAGCAAAACCTTTTGAGAAAATTTAACAAAAACAGAATGAATGTAAAAAGAAAAATAATATTTGTTCCATTTTCAAGTTATCATACTTCCTAAGAAAACAAAACGTAAAACACATAAATAATAACAAAAAATATTGCTCATTTGTTTGTAAAAAATTATTCACAAATTGTCAGTGCTTTATCGATGACGTTATTTATTGAACAAACAAACAAAACCAAAACGAAAATAAAATGCAGTTTATAATACAATATGCATTTATAACACATATGTTTTTAATTATAATTGCATTAAAAAAATTCTAAAACCGTAACTATGAAGGAAAAAAAACAGAATTTTTTTAATGCATGAAAATTTTGATTAATTTTAGAATTTTAAATGAAACAAATATGTTTAAAAACCTTAAAAAATGACTTTCTACCAAACTTAAAATAACGTAAGGCGAGGTAAATGAAATGAATCAGCATAATTATTCAATATCTATAAAAAACAAATCCATGATTAATAAAGTGTAAATTCTTTTATAGAAAACAATAATAAATGAAAAATATATCTGAAACTTATTTTACTAATGCATCATATATGCGAATGCGTTTCAAACTAAATCAGCGTTTCTCAAACTATGGGGGCACCCCTTGGGGCGTGATAATCCTACAAGGGGGGGGGAGAGGATACCAAAAAGTCGAAAATAAAAGAATATTTAAAAAACATTAATTCACTGAAAAGAAGCAATAGAAAATACATTATGACATAATCAGTAGCGCACACAGGAATTTTTAAAGGGAATAAATAATTAGCATTAATTAATAAAATTAATCATTAATAACAAATACTCAATTAAATTTTACGTACTATATACTTAGAATTATAATCAATCGGAAAAAATCAAGGCTTTAGGGGTCCGACCCCCCCTTTGTGTGCGCCACTGGACATAATTAATAAAATACATATTTACACTGATATAATACACTGAAAAATATATCAGTACTCCCTTATGTATTTCATCATTAATTCATCAAACCTAAGTTAATATAAGTTAGTTTACCCATGGGCTTGTCATACAAAATTTATTACTTATCTTGATAATTTGTACGGTTTTTAATTAGAGTTATATTGTAGCTTTAATATCGAAGTACATTATTATTGAATTCAATACATATCTATTGAATGGAGGAAGACGCAATGAAAATTATGCTTGAAAATTGTGGTGGCAAACATTGAAAGTTTGAGAAGCACTGGACTAAATCGATTCTGCTTTGAAACTAATTTCAAATCGAATCAAATTACTTCCCATAATATATTTTTTACAATTTGGAACCCAACCACAATTTTTATTATTAAAACGGTTACTGGATTTTGTACTTACAGTCCACATAAAACTCAAATGTTTCTATCCAAAAATGATATCAATCGAAAAAAATGGTTAGAATAGAATTTTTGAGTTCAATGTGACAGACCTTCTCTTAGATATCAGCACATTTTACATGGATTCTTTGGATCGTAAAAAATAACTACCTCGTAAAATCAGATTGCCGCTGAAGGTTATGACCAAGTAAGATATTTCCTGTATTGCTCGACTCCACGAATTTTTAAGAAAGCTTTTTGTTTTAGTACTGTATTTGAAGTAATATACAGTATATTTTACAATTTATTCTTTTGTTGGAGAAAAATATGACTGTTACACATGAAACAAAGAAATAAATACTATTTCATTTCACAAAAATTATTAATTTCCGTAATTAAGACCTAAAAATGAAATAAATATCTTAGTTTTCTTTAAACTGATCTTAAAATCATCATGTGGCGTGTACTAATTAAATGATCAAAAATAGTTAGTAAATTTTTAAGAAATTTAAACCTAAAACGTGTGCTAATCATTTTATAAACTTCATAATCAATAAAAAAAGACTCATTATAAGAATAATTTAAAAATAAAAAAGTCATATTTAGGAAGGGAAATTAAAAAAAAAATTACCAGAGAACACACTTCGAAATAAATTGATTAAAAAAAATAGAATCCAAAACAACATTAAAACGAATTTCATGTGTTACAGGTAAAACTAGGATGATATTTGATGCTTACCTTTCAGTTTACATGCTGGTTTAAACTAAATTGTCAAAAGATACAACAAGAAATCACTTCAGCCAGCTTTGAGTGTTCATTGGATGAGAGAAGTTCTTTTTAAGAATTCAGTTGTTTTTTTCCATGAAGTTCGTCGAAACGTGTTATATTAAAACAATAAGCATCAGTACAAACATTCAGTGGAGATATTCTGTTTCAGTCGTAAAAACAATTTTCTCTTTCAGTACATTCGTTTAAATTTCTTCTTAAAGACATCAGCCATCAGGATTTATATGTTTTCTGCAGTTTTTAAAATAGAAGTAATATTTCTGTCAGCATTTTTGTAATGTTAAATTATTGACAATTATTGTTAATCTTTCTATTAATCAGAGTTTATATATAAAATTAGTTTTTAAGAAAAACTTGCAGTTCTTCCAGTTTTTGATTAATGCTTATATTCTTGAAATGAGTTTACCCGACACCTTTTTCGACTTAATTTCGTAAAAAATATCGAAAAATCCTCAAGTGGTGAAGTTATTTTTTGAGTGTACATTAATACGCTATCTTCAAATTCTTATAATTTAAAACAAATTTTTAAACCGATGAATATGTAAATCGGACTAGTATTAGCATCTCACAAAACTGACTGCAAAAATGTTTTCATATTTTCATCCACGAATATTTTTCATTACATTATAAAAACACTCATAAATAAACTCCGATTTTAAATTACAATTTTTTTGCAGCTCAGCATGTCGCTCAAAATTTTAACTCTTTCACCCACTGAAACACCGCATTCATTTTGCATCACAGTTGAAAAAGTTCCAATGTAACGCCAAACTTTCCGAAGCGAACGTTCCAACTTCTGAAATAATTTATCGCAACTCCCTCAGAACTCAATGACACCAACTCAACTCGGCTATATCCTTGTTTCAAAACAGAAATGAGTCAGAACGAAGCTCCTATATCACCCAAACGAAGCAGCAGAAGGAAAAAAAATAAAAATAAATGAAAGAACTAAAAATAATCGGAATAAATAAAGAGAAAAAATCTCGAATCGAACGGAAAAGTGTTTCAGGCGTCGTCGTTTAACGTGCGAAGAAAGAGTTCCTTTGAAAATCGTCTGCTAAAGAGAGAGTCGTGAAGGGGTGCGCCTGGAATCAGCACGATCGTGAAGGAAACTGACGGAGAGGAAGATCAGATGTCGGTGGATCACAGAGGCAGCTCGGATTTCCTCGAGGAGTACGACTGCGCCTGCGCCAAATGTCGTTTGACGATTCCGAAGGGCGTCACGTGATGTCTGGCGGGGGTGGTTGATTTAGAAATCGGGTCCCGTCAGATTTCTTATTGTGGTTCATGGATGGTTTAAATTGGAGAATTTGGCTTACGGTACAGATCGTATGATTTCGGTTGAGGGATTGTAATTGAGTTTTATGGTCTATCAAAGAAAGCAGTGGCTTTCATTTAGGGTTGTATTGAAGCTCTTTGAGAATTTGTAGGAAGTAATACAAAAATTGAATGTTAGAATTGTAAGATTATTGGTAATTATATTTGTCATTTGAATTCTTTAAAAAATGAAAGGATTACTTATTTCATTATATTTTTTGAAGATATTAAATTTTTATTTGATTGTTAATCAGAGGTTTGTACAGTATGTGTAATATATATTGGAATAAATAAAATCACATCAGACAAAAACTCTTGTTTTTAGAACGCATCAGAAGGACAATCATGATTTTAAGGAATGTGTTCATTTCAAAATTTGTGATGCTTTCTTTTAACTTTCATTCTGACATTTTCTTGTCTTTTATAATTAATTCTATGATTAGTTCCTAATCTATTTTGCACCTGCTGGTTTGATAACTAGTTTAATTATTTAAGTGACGAATATTTTGTATGTATTATCCCTAATTCTCTTTTTTTATTTACAAGTATATACATTTTTTTTTAAATCAGTAAATTTCCTTTTAGCTTTGTTTAGAAATTGAAAAGGTGCCGAGAGAGAGTTAAATTAACGTCCGTTATATAAAGCTGTACACGAGGTCCTTTGGTGACGGGCCTAGAAAAAACGTTGAATCGTTAGTGGATGTAAATTTTTTTTTAAATACAAAAAAAGTAAAAAGAAATGAAGCGAAAAAGTATATGTTTATTATCCGTTGATTAAAACAACGAATGTATTGCACGTTTTAATTTTAAAAATGAATAATTTTAATAATAAATGGTTTTGTTGTGGTATCAATTACATATAAGGGAATTTTTCAGATAGTATGATTATTATATAAGTTCATGGCAATAAAAATACCATTCTTTAAATATTAACATTATGATAAGAGAAATAACTGAAAAAAATAAGCTAAATTTGTTAGTCTTTTACATATTATATCATCGTCAGCATTCTATATGATATATGAACAAATGAGTACAACAAATGATATATGAACAAAAATGTAACACTTTGGAAATTTTTTATTAAAAATTTTTAAAAAATATTGATAACAATTATTAATGCATTGTAATGAAAGAGTTTGAAATAAGTGTTTTTTTTTAAAAATTGAGGAAATAATTTAAGAAATTGCCTTAATTTTATAACCTTTTTGTCTATTAACTTCCCATTCGTTGACATTACTTTTCTAAGTTGAAATGTTAAAGATTTGACTTAATTGTAACTGGGAAGAGAAATTCAGGATATATATATATAAATAATTAGTAATAATACAAAAAACTCCTACAAATTTAAAGAAGCTAATCAGAAACAGAAGTATAAGTAGACAGTATAGGTCAAAAATAAAATAATCTCAGTATTACAATAGCAAACTAGGAATTAAAATTGAAGGTTTAAACATTGTTTTCTGAATTGTCATCCTTCATCTTTAATTTACTTATACCATTGGCTGTAGGGAAAAGATAAAGAGTAAGTCCCTCCATTAATACTAAGGGTAATAATCCCAATATTAGAAGATTAATATTAAATATACTAAACTATGTAATCTATACTAAGCCATAAGTATACTACTTGCATAGTTACCAATGTTAATATCAAGTAAAATTACCAAAATAAGTCTAAAACTACTTACTTAAGGGGATGGTGGACTCTCACAATGTCAAGGTTTGATCAAAATTACCGATTTTGATTTTTTATACTAATAATATTCCATATATTTCATAGGATAATTCTGTCAAAGAATTTTGCCATTTTGATTAATAATAACTGAATAATTTTATTTTATTTTTCTCAAATAAATGTTTAAAGTGCACTTTTCTTAGTTTGTAAATTTTCCCTTTTCATTATTGCGTAAAATGCTCCTTGCCTTTCAAATTACGTCATAACTCTTTGAAATTTTCACAACTTATGAAAGACGATATAATTCATAAATTTGTGCATTGCTTTTCTAAAATTCTTAACGTATCACATTTTGTGTTGTTTTGAATACCTTGCATGTGTGCGATATAATTGGAGAAAAATTGCATACAATATTGAAAATTTATCTTTTTTCATTAAATTTTACTCTGAATTTAAAATCCATGCACAGATATATTTTGAATTGTACTTCATCTATATATATATATATATATAAATTATATACTATTTTAAAAACTATTGCGCAAGGAGCAATTTTAGGAATAGTTTAAAAAGTTATTTAAAAAAAAATCAGTTAATAATAATTTTTTTTAAAAACATATATTTAAATTGTGAAATATAACAATCATTTACTACATTGATTCCATTTTCAGCTAATTAAGCTAACAATTAAAGAAATTATTTTTAACTGTACACGGTCCCCTTAATGCAAGAAATATTAAATATTTAAATAATATAAAGTATTTTTAAAATAAAATCTTAAGAACCCATTGTGATCTTAACTTGCTACCAACACAAGGCTGTTAAAGAAAAACAACGCGTAGAAGGAAAGATTAGTAAACGAACAAAATTAAATAAAATTATATCTCCAGATTCTTAAAAGCCAAAACATTTGATAAGAAAATTTTGGAAGGAAAATAAATAAAAACTCAAAACATCGTCAACGTTCGATGTAATGTTAAAAAAAACTCTGTAGCCATCTCATTTCAGAGATACTGGTTGAATATAGCCACAAGCCGAAAATTGTTCCAGAGTCTAATCAGGATATTGCATTCATAACTTACAACTAATGATACAAACGAATACAACATGTACTAAATGGATCCTCCATTTTAATTAGAGATTGCCACTGACGACGAAAGAAACGTTTTGAACGACTATTAATTAAACAAGAAAAGTATCGTATTTACTCGAATCGAAGCTACCCCCATCCTCAAAATTATTTTGTGAAAAAATGTTGTCATCGATTCTAAGCCAAATACCAAAATTTTTACCCATTTTTGAGGAAAAAATTAAAAAAAAAATGTGTAAAAGGCTCATCAATATCCGATACTTGAGAAATTTTAAAAAAATAATTAATGAGAAATTATAAAGTTTAGAAAAATTAATTTTTTTACCAGCTTTAAAAAGTTTAAATACACACATGAACCTCTATAATTACTCTAACTGTCAGTATCATGTTTCGAAAATGATTTGTCACTCCCAATGTCATAGTTGACTTCGGTATTGGTACCGGCGTCGCCATTTTCCCACACGGTGTCGTCTTCCGTGCCATACATTTGTTACGCAACATTTTTAAAAAGAATGTATTATAGAAGAATGCAAAAGAATTACTAAAGTTGTTGAACACTTACAAGAAAAAAATTATATCATTTTTTTTTAACTCCATCAACGTATATTTGTTTCATCCGTGTCAAATTTTCAGTGGCCGCTGCTGTTTCCTTTTTTTTCTGCATTTAAAATCGTCTCCCTTTTCAAACTTGTGTCTTGATATTATAGTTATCTTTTATGCTTATAATTGATTAAAAGAAAGCGTATAAAAATCTAAATAATAACAGACAATGATGTTTAGGATGAACTGAATTCTAGAGATAAACTGCGGAATAGGATGTCATCGATGCAAAAGGCCAGAGTGGACGGTCACACTTTCCTTTTGAAAGGGGTAGAAACTCAATTCCCCCAACAAACGTTTTGCCTTCGATTCTAAGCCGCACCCAAATTTCAATAGCATTAACACTCGGAAAATAGGGCAGCTTAGATTTGAATAAATACGGTATATCAGCTGTAGGGTAATAATTGAAAAATTAATCTTAACATCTGTTTTTCGAAACGCAGGACTAAAATAAAATGGTCCGATATTTGGTCAGGTGGATAATGGATAGGGAGTAGAAATCAAAAGGCATCAGAATCAACAACCTCAACAACAGTGAGAGACATACAAAAATATTATAATGAAATTTAAAGTAAATGATTTAAATTTTTTTTTAACATGTGTGTTTATTTTTGTATAATTAAATACTTGTTTAGTGCCATCTGAAAACCAATTTGATTTTGAAGCATTGTATCTGATGCTCTTCAGTATTGTAAATGTGACTCTTTTTTAAACAATTATAGCTGAAAAAAAAAGTTCTAAGATATTCAAATATTTTTCTGGAAGGGCTAGAAATAAAACATTCCAAAAGCAATAAATCGTTTGCAAGAAGAAAGAAAATTATTCTTTCAAAGAATTCATTAAAATAATTTCTTAATCGAAATAATTTTCTTACATTTATTCTAAATTAAATATTCATTTTCACTATTAACGTTGTAAGTGTACTTTTTTTTTCTGTTCAAATTATTATTTCTCAGTAACTAGTAACCCGAATTCGGAAATTAAAATTATTTTTTTCAATGATCCTCTCTAGGGTTGATAAGTCATCAAAAATTGTGCTTCAAAGAGAAGTAAATTAATTCAGCTGATTAAAGGAATAAGAGTCTTCTTTTCAAGAGAGCTATTCGTTGTGTACTATTTTTTGAATATTTTTTCAATTCTTAGCAATATATTATAAATTTTTAGCATTTGAATATCAGAATACTGATGTTGTAAATTATTATTTATGAACAGAATTATTCATGAATTCATACGTAAATTAAATAAAAAAAATCAATTCCATAAAATATATAAAATAAATTAATGTTTAAATTGATTCTCTTAAAATCATTACTTTATTTTTTTATGTGCACGAAATTTAAAAATCCAGTTTAATATATTTAAAAAACATCCTATTTCAATCAATTTCTTAGAAAAAAAAATATAGAACTGGAAAAAATATAGACTTAAAAATATTACAAATAAATTCGTAAAATTTTTTACTTATTAGCATTTTGTGATTATTCAGGAATTAAATTAATTATTTTTAATGGGCTCTATTCGTGACGGTCACGTGATAAATGTAATCACGTGACTTAATTCAAAACTAATATTAAAATAACTTGTACTTGTTGTTCTATTTGGGAAATTTAGATAAAAGTTTAAATTTTATAGTTTTGTAAAGATGCTGAAATATAATAATAATAATAAAAAAAAACCAAATGTTTTAAAATTAAAAAAAAATCTTATTTTATACGTATACTTTTAAATTAAGAATATTTTGCTTACTTATGTACGTGGTTATTGTTGACAAATATATAAATTTAAAAAAAAAGGTTCTGTGAGAAGAGCAAACGTTGCCAATATTAGTCGGAAAACATGAATGTATTTATCGTATGGTTATATATATATATGATGTCACATGAATTTATAAGCTAATGGGTTCAATTCATGATATTTACATGATAAAGATAAACACGTGTTCTTCACTGACTTCAAAACAATAATTAAACTAATTGTACTTATTCTATTTGCAAAACAAAATAAAATTTCGAATTTCATAATTGGATAAAAATGTTCGAGTAATGTGGAAAAAATTTAAAATTTGAAAAAAGTCTTATTTTATACATATACTTTCGAATTATGTATATGTTACTGATGTGTGTTAATATTGTTGACAAATATATAGTTTTTAAAAGAAAGTTTCTACAAAAGAAAAAGTTGGCAACAACGAAGCGCATGGACTGATTAGATGGAAACACATGATTGCTTTTACCGTGTGACTGACGTCACACGAGGTTTTGAACTGATTGTCTAGAAACACGTGGTTGTCATTATAATATGACTATGACATCACATGAATGTAGTCCTTTGGTTAGTTTGTTATTATCATTTGACTATGACGTCATATGAATTTAGTTCATTATCTGCAATAAAGAAAAAGAATTTCTTGAGTATTATGCAAATACCAGTGAAATATTTACTGTCGTAGAAAGTTTTAAAATGGGTTTCGAATTAAGATTTTAATTACCGCATAAAAGAAAAAAGAACCAAAAAAATCAATAAAATAAGCGTTTAAATTTATTTTTCCTTCAAATAATTTTCTTATGCATCTTACGTATCATATTCAAATTAATTAAAATCCTCATTAATTAAACTAATTATTAAAATAAAATTTGGAATAAAATTAATTTTTAATAATTTTAGTATTATTCCTATGATTAAACATAAATGCAATTTTTACAACACCAAAATTATTTATAATTCATTTTAAAACTTTTAGAAATATTCTAGTCAAATTTTAACTCAGAAAGCTAGTTTTAAAGGAAGATTTATTGAATAAATTGTTTATTGAAATAAAAAAATAAAAAAGTACAAAGGTTTTTTTCCAAGAAAAATCATAAAGTTAGGGTAAAAATAAAAAAAAATTTATAAATAGAAATTATTATTTTTCATTTATTCTTCTTGTAAATCTGTTCACTTTGTAAAGATTGATTATTATTTAGGGGGAAATTACCAGAAAAAAAAAGTTCTGTGGAAAGATATATAATGACAATATCTTAGTAATTTTTTTAAACAAAAAGATTTTATGTATCAATAATTGCTTTAGAAAGCATTATTTTAAATGCATACATTTTAATGCCAGTCGTTAAATATTAATTTTTCTCGAATGTTTATAAATCTATTTCAAATTATGAATGATAATATTTTTTGTATATATATTTAATGCAATATACAATAAACAATTTTTTAAGTGCCATCAGTATTTAGAATTTTCATATTTCGAAAAATGAATGAATGTATTATGATAAACTCTAAGAAATGAAAACACAATTTTTGCAATTTATTAGTAAACTAAAAGGATTAAAAAAAGTTAGAAATAATACATATTGTCATGAATTTCTGTTTTGGGGAAATACGTCCTTTTCTATATAATTTTCTATAAAGAAATTTTGAAACAAAAATAGTTAAATTTTCCCCGAGAATGGGGTTTGGGGGATATTTTTATGAATATATATTATATAATATTTTTATGCAGCCTTTCAGGTTGTTTCATTTAGCGAATGAATGAAAAGTATTAAAATTTTTCATTTTGGAAACAGTTGTTTTTATACAATGATCTACATGTATATAGAAGAAAGAAGACTCGCTCAGTCACTCATCACGAGATATCTGGAATTGTTAAACGTACAGACTTGGAATTTGGCAAGCATGTTTCTTTTGATGAGTGGAGATCCACTAAAAATGGTGTTTAAGGGAATCGACTAAGAGGTGGGTTACAGCCTGAAAATATATGATAAATATAATTCTGTTTTCGAATCTTTTCAAATCAAGAGGAGAGGGCTAAAAGAATATTTTTCACTAAATTGAAAGTTTAGACTAAAATATATGTATAGTCTTAGAATGCCATCAAATAGCCACTGAAGCGACCTGTTAAGGCTAGTATTATCCATAAAACAAGGAAATAATTTAAAAACTAATTAGTTATTTCTAAAATATATTATTGGTCATTTGATTTTTGATTACTCATATTTCTGTTGAGAAATTGTTCCACTTTGGTTACCATAAAATATATATTTCAATTTATATTAAAATGACTCTATACAATAAATTTATCTAATAAGAATATATATATATTTAGTTTCGAAAATGATGACGAAGAAAGAGCGTAAATGACAAGAAATAAAAAAAATGAGTTCAACTTATACAAAACATTAAGGCATTCATTTTATTCAATTTAATAAAATATTGGTGTAAAAAGATCATAAAAACTTGAGATCTCTTGAGCATTACAGTATTTAAATGGAAAAAAAATCATAGGTGTTTTGCTTTGATTCATTAGAAATTTATTACACCAGTTAAATGTCCATTGTACATCTATTGTTCTTTTTTGCTCAAAACATACTAATATCTACCGCAAGTTTGAGGCTCTATAGAGTAAATAAATTGGCCTAAGAGGCTCAGGATCATCAGGACTACAAAATACCATTTATATGTGTCTGCGAATTTTTTTTCTGAAGTCCTTAGACTACTCTAACTCTCCATAATATTCCCCAAAATTTGTCAAAAGTACGATTTTGTTTTTTTACGAATTTTACACGGGCGAAAATTTTTATGCAATCCTTTTATTTAAATAATCATGTTATACAAACGTTCCAATTTTATTGGTTTTATAAATTGCGTTACATTGGAAGACAGATAAAATTATTCTCGTGCACCACAAGTATCACAAATAAAATAAGTTAAATAAAATAAAAGTAACAAAACAAAAAAGTTAGGAAATAATGAAATAACAAAAACAAATAAGTTACAGGAACAAAAATACATTACAAATAAACCAATTTCGAAACAAAACCAATACAATGAAGTTAAGAGAAATAGAGAAATAAAAAATTTACAAAAAAATTATAAAATCAAATCAATGAAGATACAAAATAAAGTGAACGAAACTTTACTTGAAACAAGTTGAAAAAAAATTAGGAGGCTATTTAATTTTAAGAACATGCAGTTTGAGTTTCAGGCATTTTCTTTCTTTCTTAAATTTTGAACAAAAGAGGATAAAATGCTCCATACTCTGCTCCTCACCATCATTACAGTCACAAAGTTTGGAAGGACACAGGTTAAACCTATTGAGGTACACTTTAAAATTACCATGACCAGCAAGGAATTGCGTGATTTTATTATTTGTAAAAAAGTGATCACAAGATAGTCTTTGTGAAATGGTTAGAAAAAATTTCTTTGTCAGAAAAGAGTGAGGTGATTTTGTGTATTTCGTTCCAAAGAGAGACAACGTTTTCTTCAGTTTTTTTCTTCCAGAACGCTTTCAGAATATTAACTGGAATTTCAATCCCCGTTTGGTTGCTGATTTTGCCAAGAAATCAGCCCTTTCTTTTCCAAATATTCTAGTATGGCCCCTTAGCAAAAGTAAAAAACACTAGGATATTTGAATCTTTAAGAATTTTAAGGTTCTTTTGAAATTCCACACGAATATTATTACAAGATGAAATATTTTGTAGTGTTTCTAAGGAAAAAAGATTCCGTTGATTGTATTATCTAACAGTGCAAGGAAAATATTAATTAATTTGGCAAAATGTACGGATTACAAAAGCGAAGGATTAAAGTGAAATATCCTGTTTATAAATTGATGATGATTGAAAGATATATATTGAAAGATATGTATTGAAATTTGATTTTATTGGAAAGGTGCATTTCCAGCCAATTTATATCAGTTTCACAAAGAGAATGTTATTATTAGTGTAACCACATTCAGATAAAGAATATCTTCAAACAGACATAGAAAATCAGGAATCTGATTCACAAAGCAAACGCAAATTTTAAAATATGTTTTATGTTTTTAAATGATAGTTCTTTGTCGGATAATGACATGACGATGAAATTAAATGCTGTTAAAAAGTTTTGGTTCGAAAAGCATTTAAATAAATTAAAATTAAGCGTACATTTTCAGAAGTTAAAAAGGTTTTTAAATTTTTACATCTTTTCAAATCGTTGTACCATACAAATCTGTATCTAAATCAGACTTATAATGATTCAACCCTGGAATACCTGCCATACAGAGGGAGCCGATGCACGTTTAATATGTCGAAGCTCCAACGTTTTCTTGTTGGTGTGGTGTGGACGTCAAGTGCCAAGAGTCTTCGTACAGCTTTGTAGTGTGACGTTATTATAGCTCTCACGCATTCACTCAACAGTGGAATTAGACAGTAGCCCCCTACCCGATAAGTTTTTCCACAGTTCCTACTATTAGTTTACTCTCCCTATATATATATATATATATATATATATATATATATATATATTTATTTATTTGCACACACATATATAATATATATATATATATATATATCCTGTTCAAATCTTCAATCGTTAATAAAATACTTTCTATTTATCCATTCAAGTTCAAATACATTTTTTTAAAACTTGTAGTTGATGGCACTTGATGTTAATACAGTTTTTTCAAATATTAAATCATTAATTAAATTAAAGAATAAATAGTAATAAAAAATATTAGTCTTACAGCATATATAGAAAGGAAAATCGTTTCATTGTATCCCTGTAGCACAATGGTTAGTCCGTTAGACTTCTAATCCAAAGATCATGGGTATGAATCCCACTTGGGATGGCCTAGTTTCTGAGAATGTGATTTCTTTTTATTATACTATTTTATTATAATAATTAAACTTAATTATGTATAAATAGTAACAAACAAAAAGTAGTCCAACACCCTATATAGAAAGAAAAATGGAAAATTGCATGGAAAATCGCTTTCTATTTTGCCACAATATTGTAATTCGGTCATATATATATATAAATTTATATTAGTTGTAATTTTTTAATAAAAAGTAACTAAAATAAAATTTTATTTGTTGACCGAAGTAGGAATTGACTTAAAAAATATTTTTTGCTATTACTTTTTGAAAAAAACAATCCCATTTGGGAAATTTTTGAGTGACGACTTTAATTTGATTTTTTCATCCAATTGAAATCCTATACAATGTTAAGTAATCTGTCTTTAAAAAGAGGGGAAAAAAGTATTTCTTCTAATAAGCACGGTATAAAATTACTTTCATTTTCGATTTTGATATCTTGGTCTTAAAAAGGTTTTTCCCCTTGGGAAAAAAATTTTTCCCCTTTGAATAAAAATCCTTTAAAAATTCAGTACAAGGGTCTTATTTTGTGTATTTTTGACATATCGAAAAAATTATTGCATCAGTTTTGCTTTTGATGATTAAAACTGCTACTTAAATCATTTAACTTAACTTTTATTTAAGGTGATTACAACACATTATTCTGTTTTACAATAAACCTCTTCCAAGAATTTAGAAAAGGAAATTTTGAACGATTAATTATCGTTTCAAACATACTACGGAACAAAATTACGAAATTTAAAAAGACTGTTATTAAATTAGACCTGCAGAATATTAAACAGACCATAGGATAATTAAAAAAAACCTTTGACTTAAAGCAGTTTCTCCCCTTTTTGCTCACTCAAAAAGTATCCTTTGATTTATCAATTTTTGAAATTTGTTGCAATAAGTTTATATTGGCTAAAACCCCAGAATTTGAAAAACAGTAACAAAAATTTTAAAAAAAGTTTTTTTTTTAAAATTTATTAAACCATAAGGTAATAAATACATGCTGCTCTGTCTATACCAATCAAGACATTACTGATTGGATAAGACTATCCTAATTAGTCCATTTGTATGCAAATGAATACATAAGCCTTTCTTAAAAGGAAGGAGTGTAAATCTTGAAATGTAGTACAGTTAAAATTAGAAATGGTTAAAATAAAGCATTTTTTTCTTAATTTCATTTAAATGATGCAAAGTAATTTTATTTTATTTGTACCGAATTCTTTCACAAAATCTTAATGTTTATCATTATGCATATTACATTTGAAGGCATATCTTTGAATAAAATTTATTCATGTATAATTTATACATCTACTTTTATTTAAAAATACCCTTAAGCACTTCTTAGTGACATAATATATTATCATTCTTTTTGTATGCATTTAAGCAATGAGATTGGTAAAAATATTACTTCAAAAGACTGAATTTATTATATGTGTTCATATAAATACTCTTTAACTCAGTCCTTCTCAAACTTTCGATGTTCGCGACCCAATTTTTAATAACAATTTTCATCCGCCCCCCCCCAAAATAACAATATATTGAATCAGTATAATGTACAGTATTTTTGACCAAAGCCAATACGCCTTGATTCTCAACCGTACAAAATATCCAGATAAGATTTTTGTAAAAATTTTTTTATTATAAATCCATGGAAAAATCACTAGTAATTATTAAACTTGTTCTTAACTTAGTTTTTTGATACTTGTTCGTTATTGATTGTTCCGTACTGAAAATTTATAAGCATGTATATCGAAAAATTATATTTTATTTTTTATTTTGTTAGAATATATTTTGTTTTGCTTCCATTTATTAAATTGATAATTTTAAATCTTTTATTTCCGAATGTTCGAAATCCCCCTTGAAGGGTTATCCGCCCCTAGGCGTTTTAGAAACACTGCTTTAACTCTTAAAATTTTAAAATTAAAAGAAAATTCATTTTTTCCCCCCACACACACACAAACACTGGCAATGTTCTTGTATACAGTTAATTACTTTTTTGCTATTTATGTTTTTAATATTGAAAACAAAAACAAAGTTTTAAAAAATGCTTCAAAAATGTCGGTTGTGATTTGTGAATATATATTTTTAATTCAATTCATTGAGAGAGAGAAATCATTTATTCGTGGATTGTCAAATATCTTCAGGAACATTTATTTACAACGGAGGTTTAGTTCTCATTATAATAGCTTTAACAGGAATGTCAACTATCAAACACATTTTAAAAAGGGAAAAAGGGACATTAAAATATTTTATTTTTCAACCTGAAAGGAACTCTTTCAGAATAAATGTCAGACTTTTGTACAAATGAAAAAGAAAAGAGAGGAAAATTCTGAAACCTTTTTGTCTGTCTATCAATAGAGAAAATCGACGTTTCTGTTCTTTTCAAGGAAAAAAAACCCTTTTAGAAAAGAAAACATTGAAGACAAGAGCGAAACTTTCTACTCTAATGATAAAAGTGCTGTTTCCGCTAGTCCTCTTGACCAAAAAACACCAAACACTACCTACTGAAACTGAAAGACAGAGTGCCATTAACCAACATTTTCGCCGTGGCAATTTAAAGGGTAAGTCAACTTTGTTTCTTCCCAAATTTTTGTCCCGACTCAGGGTTCGTCGAAGGGTGCTTCCCAACAGAACGATAATTTGTTCCTGGGGAGCTCAGTTGAGAACAACTTCGACGGGATAGTTTGAAGAGAAAGAAGAAAAAACTTCTCCAGTTAATTAAATTCGTGGAGCTCGTTAAATATTTATGGTTATTTTAGAATTCCTGGCCGCTAAATAGAAGAAGGTCTTAAGGCTTTGGAGTCTTTGGAAGAAGTTTACAAATGACCAACTTTGGGATCTTTTAGTGAGTAGCTTTCAAAAACAAACTTTGCCTTAAAAGTGTTATCAATTTTAAGATTTTTATTTTCAGTTATATTCCCTCTGCCTCTGTGGGGAAATGGAACTTTTTCATTGCCTAGACATTAAATTAACTTTTATATTCATCGTTAATTATACTAGATTTGAATTTTAAAAAAAGCAAAATTTTCTTGAATTAAAGTTCAACGAGAATAGTTAAAACCCTGATTAATTTGACCCCATGAAACTGGACATTGTTTAATACGAAAGTCATCTAAAATGAGTTAGTAGGGTTATTCATAATTTCTTCCGGGGTTATTATTGCGCTATTGTAAAAAAAGCCATGATAAATACAACAAAAAAGAATATTTTAAAAAAACAGGAACAATTCAAGTTTTATTTTCTGCTTTCTAGATGTTCTATGAGAGAAACATTGGTTATATACACGTCATAAATCAATTCAATAGTCCAGGTGAGGCTTTTGCCCGCTTTTGCCTAACCACCGGACATGGACTTTTTGGGAGTATACCTCCACTGGCTTGGCCTGGTTGCTGACGAGGCTTGCCCACTCTGCGGTCATGCCAGAATGGATGGCGACCACCTGCTCCAATGCACTGGACTCGATGAATACCCGACAGACGACTCAATTGGTACTGCGAGGCTCGACGTCAAATGGTCAACACGGGCGTTGGATAAATAAATAAATAGTCCAATTCCGTCCCCACTCTACTCACCATGGTTACTATCAACGTTATTGCAGGATGTATTCTTCTTCCATGCAGTCCTCCAACAACACTCAAGGGGGGGTGAAAACTTGGTCTTACGTAATAGATCAAAATTTCGGATAACGCGGAAAGGATCTTGTCAATAACGTTGATAGCACCATGTTGAGTAGAGTGGGAAACTGGACTATTGCATTGATATATGCCATGTAACCAAGGTTTCACTTCCCTTATAAAATACTAAAATACAAGGTGTTACTATTAAATAAGGATACTGACTCTGTTACAGAAAAAATAGTACTCGCCAAATGCCAGCGACCGCCAGCCATTTAGCGTGAAACCTTCTCTTTCGAATGCAGTACTTCTCGTTTCTGTGAACAAACCCATATAGCCGTATTCTTCGTTCTCATCAGAGTCATTTTGTTTTTTGATTTTGCTGTTACAGAGAAAATAATACTCGCCATACACCAGCGACCACCAGCTATTTAGTGTGAAACCTTCTCTTTCGAATGCAGTATATCTTGTTTCTGTGAAATATCGTATAACCTGAGCCGTTTATTAGAATCATTTTTTGTTTTGTTTTGCCGAAAGGGTAGGTACTATAGGAAAGAACTGGAAATTTTCATGCGAAAACCGTTGCCAAAATTATAAATTTAGAAAAAGTGTATAACAACGAATTATTGAATTTTACATAGTTTTAAAGTAGTTTCGAGTTTTAAATGGCAAGAACGTTAAAAATTTCATTCGGTAACTTTTTTCGCCAAAAGGTGTGTTTCCAAAATGGTAAAAAATTATTCGTTGACAGAAATTAAATTTAGTTTCATGAGACTCTAGGAATCGACAAAGAATCCGTCATCAAATTTTACATATTAATTTTAGCATGCAAAAAGTGTGTGCCAAAATGGTGCCTAAAATTATAACGTTCGTACAACAAGAAGTTCGAAATAATGTTTGCACTGACACTTTGAATGACATTTAAAGTAACCCAAACTTATTGAAAAAGATAATAACATGTGGCGAATCGTGGTTTTTTATTTAAAATCCAGAAGAAAAGTGCCAATCCATCCCGGGAAGCCCCCGCTTCCCAAGAGTAAAAAATGCAAAATGAGAATAAAAATTTTGCAATGTTAATTGTTTTTGAATTCAAGAAAAATTATAAAGATATTCATATATGAGATTGTATACCTTCACCGGTTTCAAGAACATCACATACACACTAACTAGCAATCAATACTACTTCACTTTCTCGCCGAACTTCGTGAAAGAATAATCAAGAATTGTAGAAGTCATGGGTTAAATACAAAAACAATGCGCTAGTTCATTCCGCATTGTCTGTCATAAAGTATCTTGCCAAGTACAGCACCCTAGTGTTAGACCAATTTTATTCACCGGATCTTATACCGTGTAACTTATATCTGTTTCCTAAGGTAAAATCTGCATTAAGGAACAACATTTGAGTTCAGTGAAGCTGTGAAAGAAAAAATGGCTCGTGACCCGTAGGAGCTGACATAAGACGACTTCCAGCACTGTTTCAAACAATGGAAGATTTGCATGGCGCGTTGTAAGGATAGAAGAGAGGAGTATATTGAAAGTGATTAGAAGTAAATATGTATGGAATCAAAATAAAATATTTTATAATATCAGTCTCGTTATTAAATACCCACACCTTGCAAAACTTGATATGTTTCTGCGTTTGTTCAAATGTTTTTTTTTGTTTTTTGGTTGTATTCATCTCAGATTTTTTTTATTATAGAGCTTCGAGGGGAATTAAGGATAATTCTTTATTATTAAAAGCAAATAAAAGGGTTTAAAATTTTAACAAAGGGTATAGGCTACGCGTTTGGGGAAATATAGTAGGAAAAGAGCTTGGGGTCTTCATGTTCGAAATAGTTCTACGTACAATACATAACATAAGTAGTGTACTGATTTGAATTCTCTTTAATGTAACTATTTACCATTTGATTTTATCTAATTTCAAAATACATATTTGCTACTGCACAGAATGATTAATTATGTACTTTGGCTCATTTTATAGATCATTTTGTTTGATTCAGGCTTTCTTAATACAGATGACCTAAAGTTTCGATTAAAACCTGGATTAATGATAAATACGCATACTTTTAATTAATATATAATATACAATCCCTTGAATCTTGTTTATGAAATACATAAATGCTTGTTAATACTGTAAAAATGCATTCTTGAACTTTTTTAAAAGTGTATTATCAAAAACAAATGCATCTTGTTATTATGTTAGATGATTGCACACACACACACACACACACACACACACACACACACACACACACACACACACACACACACACACACACACACACACACACACACACACACACACACACACACACACACACACACACACACACACACACACACACACACACACACACACACACACACACACACACACACACACACACACACACACACCCACACACACACACACACACACACACACACACACACACACACACACACACACACACACACACACACACACACACACACACACACACACACACACACACACACACACACACACACACACACACACACACACACACACACAATCAAAGATAATATACATATACTTCAGATATATTAGATATATTTACATTCACTACATTTTCGTAAAATACAGGCAATAGTATTCCTCTTAATTTTTTTTCCAATGCCGTTAAAGGAATCATTTGCGAAAACGTACAACCAAGTAAATATTAAAAAAAAATATTCAAATGATTGGTTGATGAAACTCATTATTTTTGGTGAAAGAATGTTTGAAAATAAGACCCAATTAAATACAAATCGCAAAATTATGGATTGATTCGGGACTGAAACAAAAGAAATTTTGAAGAAAACTAAAATAAAGTTTGAAAGTTAAAACGAAAAAGATTTTACGACTTACATTTCGAATTAAATACGCAACTATGATTTACTTATGAAGACACATAATCCAACTATTACTGTCTATTCTACAAGGCCTCAAAATACATGCCTTATATTCATGCAGTCATAGTAAGGACGGTGCGTCGTCATTAACGAGTATCATTCAAACAGCTGTCGCATTTTCCTAGCGGCAAATTGCGTCCTCAGTAGGCGTCATCTTAATCTCAGATATTCAGGCCTGGGAAAACTGGAGTTGAAGAGTATGCAGGTTGGGGTGTGAAAGCTTCGCCACTATCAGTCAGGAGAGTGTTGAATTTCCCAGTTAAATATCTTGAGAAGTTGATCTTAAATCAAATTAAATATAATTTATTATAGAGCCAGATATTTAACTTGACTGACTACGTTTGGGATCGTGATTTTGTAAAAGCATATTAATGAGTAATTTTTTTGATATTTCAGTATCATTTAGATAGAATATATATATAAAGGCGAGTCTTGAGATATTGTACAGAAAAATTATTATTAAAAATTTTTATTGTATTTTTTCGCAAAAGGTAGAAAATATTTTGAAAACATTCCTTTTTATAAGAAAATATTTTTAATAAAAATATTTTGCATATGAATAGCTTAGACTTCTGTACAGAGCTTGAACTAGGACTTAATACATAATTTTGAAGTGTATTGTTCATATTTTAATGTATCAGATAAATTTTAACGAAAAATAAATAAATAAATAAAAATAAAAGTATAAAAAATTGATTGAGCAAATCCTGAGAAAATAAGTGCAGATTTCAAGCTTTGTAGCTCGGATTCTGTATAGAAGCGATTGCTTCACAAACCCGCAACATAGTAGTATTATAAGTATTTTTCATAAAAGATAAAAATTTTGAAAGAGCAACAACAATTCTTTTTCATTTTCTTTTGCCAAGTACATTTAAATAAGTTGATTCTTGTAATAATATTCTTTAGACAACTATATATGTATATTCTATTTAAAACGACACTAAATATAAAAAAAAACAATTTATTTATACGCCTTTTTAAAATCATGGTTCTAAACGTTGTCAGTCGCCTTAACTTTAAATGTACTGGTGCTTTTGAGCAGGATCTGTGTGAAATAAGTCCCAAAACTAAATTATTTATTTAGGTGGTACTCCAGGAAATACATTTTTTTGAAAGTCTTTAACTAATTTGTTATGCTTTTCTTTAAATGTATTTTACTTTTTAACACGCTTTTATAAGCTTCACTTGTATCTAACAAGGGAATCTCTAGGAACTCAGAAATTTTACTGAATTTAAAGGTCAGATTAATTCGAAATTTTTGCACCAGGATAGAGTGACAATATAATAATTTCATAATTTTGTTCCGTTGTCCTGAGCAGGATAATCAGGAACAATGGTTTCCAGATTTGGCAACTAATTCCATATACCATTTCCAAATTTGGTGACTAAAATACTAAGTTTCAACCCTAAAACCGAAAACGTGCGTCAGCAATTTCACTTTACCATAATATAAACAATTGTCTAGTTTTCTGAAAGATTTAAAATAAAAAAAAGGATTCTTAGGCGTAGAAAAAAATATTTAGTTCTAACTCGGGGATGGGCAAAAGTTTTCGGTCTTGGGCCAAAAATTAAAGAAAAAAATGTTTGACGGGACACGGTAAATTTTTCTGAAATTTTAAAAACAATATATAAGTATTACAATTTAAATATGTTAATGAGATTAATAAAATTGCGATTTCATTTTTAAAAGTTCCTTTTACTGAAGCTCAAAGTGAAATGAACTGATAGGATGCCGATGGTTATTCCAGATTGTAAAAAATGATGCATTTAACCCTTTATCTACCGCATTATGATTTACTGAAGTTTTTTTGATGCATTATTTATTCCTTTTTGAATGCTACATCGGAAAATACACTGTTCATTTAAAATAAATAGTCAAAATCATTTATCTAAAGTCTTCATTAACATACAAAGAGCCAGGCCACTTACCTTTTAACATTAACTATTTTTTTTTAGAACAAAATGACAACCTTCACCAATCTACACCGGAATACATAAATCAGCTAGAAACGCAATTTCAGCTTCTCGTAATCGCCTTCCTCCCTTCAAAAATACTCATATATAATCAAATTGCTGCCCTATAACTTAGAAAGAGTGGATTTAAAAGAATATTCCTACTAAAGTATCGTCCAAAATTATTCATTAAAAAGTTTATTCTATGTAATTTTAAAGTAGAGTGGCACCGTCAGTAGATAAAGGTTAAAGATTAATTCATCAATGAAAAATGATTATTTAAAACTAAAATGCGTACTTTTTATTGTAGATCGAACAAAAATAGAAAATAAATTGCTAGTTTAAAAAGCTAAAAACACGTTTTATAGTTAATCAAGCTAAAAGTAGAAAAAATAAAGAATTCTTAATATAAGAATAAAATGATTTTGAGAAAATTAATGTCATTGGGGTAAAAAGCGTAGAGGTACTTTTTTTATTACATTTTACTCTAACTCAGCATTTCGGAAAAAAACAAGTAAGAAATTATAACTACTGATATACCCACGCTTTTACCCCAATGACATTAATTTTCTCGTAAATCATTTAATTCTTTATTTTTTTTACTTTTTAGTTCGATTAACCATAAAGGCTGTATTACACCGTTATATAACTAAACTATAATTTATTATAACTTATGTCAACAGATATTACGAACTTGAGGTGGTACTGCAATATTTTTGTTATCCATACTTCAAGCTTTTTGCCATAAAGGTTACTTGATGGGGAATGTTTGAGAGTTTCAGAAGAGATAGTATTAATGCCTATAATACATCGTATTACTTACAACCCGATTTTTAAATAACAAACATCTTTGGAATAACCACAAAGAGCTAATTATAAAAGAAAATACGCATTTATTTTAATTTTAGTTGGGAAAGATTGGAAAAATTACGGAAAAACTGATTTATTTGTCAATTTCTTTTAAACTGTTTGAAGCATTTGGTGACTTCCTTTTCATTAATTAAGATATATGCAGCAACTGCGCGAATAATTAAAATGCAGAATTAACGTTGAAATATATTAAATATGCACCATCATTTGCTAAACAACACTTTGGGTAGTAGCAAGGTGATTGTTTTAAGATTGCTTGATTTTAATTAAAATGGATAATTCACAGAACCGCTTAAGAGAAAAGATATGTTGGATTTTATCAACAAATCGTAGGTAATTTGTATTTGAATTCGCAATAATTTCACGATTATTTAAGCGATGCACATTTAATTTAGTCGATAATAGTCGTATGATTCCTTACTTGAAAAGTAGAAAGGATCGAAATAAGTATTTAAAAATAAAGCCTAATCTCTTTTTTATTTCAAGAAGCCTGTTATTGTTTCGAAATAATTCTATCTTGTAAGAGTATTCGCTTAACTTCACGAGAGCGAACTGTAAATTTAAGAAGTTTTACTGAACTCAAAATCAGAAAGATACGCAGAAAGATCACAAAATTTTAAGTCATTATTTATTCTTTAAAGGTATCCCAGCTTCACGTCGGAACAATGATTTCAAAAGCGCATAAATGGATAATTTTCGTGATATTTAGTTGTCATAGATTAGAATGCATGTATAAAAATTGTTTTAAGGATATTTTGTCAAAAAAATTATTTAAATACATTGTGGCAAAAATTAACTTAAGAGTAACCTTTTTTCAAAATGTTCTCCTTTTGTGAAAAATGCTTCCTATTATAATAATATTTTGCTTGGATAGCAAAAGCTCGAACCTCTGTGCAGAGCTCCAGCTAAATTTTTGAAATATATAGCTTAGAAATTGGGTTTATCCATGTTTTTGACAACAGAGGGAGCAATTTTTAAGAAAAACGCCGATAATTGTTTGGGAATAAGGTGCGACTCTGAAAATAATGTAAGATTTTTTCAAAATCATAGTTGGAGCCTCTGTATAGAGTCCACAAGGCTATATACAGGCAAAATTATTATTATAATGGGGCATTTTTCACAAAGGAAATTTTGAAAAAGGTTATTTTAAGTTAATTTTGCCTAAATATTTATATTTAAATAATTTTTTTTTTTTTTTTGCCGGGAAATGTCCTTAAAAGGCAATTTTTATACATGTAATTCTTATCTAGAGTGACACTAAATATCACATGCAAAATTATCCATTTATCCCCTGCTAAATCACGGTTCAAATTAATCGGATATAAAATAACTAGTTCCTTTTTAAAATAATCCAGGAAACTTAAGGCACAGTTATTTAGAAACCTAATTTAATTATTATCTTTTTTAATTTAATTTTTATTTTAATTCTTTTTTAAAGGATTATATAGGAGAAATAAAACATATTTATCACTATATCATTCATTTTGAATTGATGTTGTCCCATGCATTTAATATTCGTAGATTAATGATTCAAAGGTGAGAAAAAGATAGATTACGGTAGCTAATTTCGACTGGATACTTTTAAAGTAAAATTTTCGAATTGTAGATTACAATGAATTAAATAAACGTTGGGAGTTTTCCAGGCATTTAGTACCATTTAGAAATCCAAATGTACAAAAGAAACTAATATTCTTGGAAAAACCAGGAAATAAATCAATTTTTAGATGAACCGCATTCATAACCGTATTGAAACTTCACAGGAAGGTACTAAAACTCTAAGCTATATACCCTGCCATAATAAGGAAAATGAAGCTTCGCTACAAAGTATTTGGGTATTTAGTATCATTTTATAAACATATAGCTTTTTCAAAGTTATCCACTGTAAGTACATGCGATTTTGTACATTCCATTTTTAAGTGAAAAGAAACTTTTTGACAAAAATCAACTTACCTTTCATTATAAAAAATTTCCCAATTGATAATTTGAAAAAAATATTTAATGGGTTCGATTTATAATTAAATGTTATTTAAGAATTTCTTTTTGTTCTTAATTTAAACTTAAAAAATAATTTAAAATAATGCTTTTAAGGGTGAATTAATTATTATAATTTGTGTATTAATTATTTTGTCTCATAATTAAAAAGAATAAAAGTTCAATTTTAGTTATTTTGTTGCATACTTAAAAGAGTTCAAATGGTTAGTCAAAAAGGCAATTAATCTTTTGTTCTGAATAGTTTCTTTTAAATATTCCTATAATACGAATATTACAAGATTCATGAAATTCATCTTTGATGTCAATTTCAGCATAACTGGGAAAAAAGGTCTTTTCGAAAAGAAAAAGAAGTACTTTATGCAGTTAAAAAAATTTAGTGTTAAGTTTTCAAAAAAAAAATTAACTGTAGTTTTTTTAGTCAATAAAATTTGAGCCGAAATATGTACGAGGATTAAAGTGTCGCATTATGCTGTTTTTTAAAACCAAACTCTGGAGATATGATAAACATGCGGAGTATAAAGAAAAAGTTGGAGATCGCCATAATGTTTTATTTCCTATTTATAGTTACAATAGCTATTTCAATAAAGTAGAGTCCTTCATAATATAGGAAAAAACTTTTGTTCAAAAAGAAAGATGAATAAACCTTCTTAGAAGTGTGCCAAAGATGAAAAAAAAAAAAAAATAAATAAATATTTTTGTCACGTCAATATAATTTATTATTAAACCCAAAATATCTTAAAAATAGTACGTTTTGAAAGTTATGCAATACCAATACAGTGAATGAAACAGTAAATTTATATATCTGTATATATAAATATTTATATTTTTAAATTACTAAGATTGAAATTTTCTATTCTGTTATAAAATCTCCGGCAGTTTGGATCAAAAAATTTCCACCAAACCCTTTTTGGGGTCTTTTATTTTCCCCCACTAGAAAAAAAATTAAAAAGATTTTTACCCCGCATTTATTTCCCGGGGGTTCCAGGGAAAAAGACTTTAAAGAGATCATTATTTTCGATATCAAAACAAATGTCTTTCATTTCCTCCAACATCTAGTAGGCTTTTGTATTTTTTTGCGATCATCTATCCACGATGCCTTATAAGAATACACGTATTCGAGAAAACTATGCGAATTACTAATAGTTACTCCAAAAAACATTTTGTTTTTCTTCGAACATAATTTTTGGAAAGTTTCAAATTAAAAATTTTCAAACCAGTGTAAGAATTTAATACATATTTGAGAATGTAGGATCGAAAAAATTTAGACATATTTGATGATTATATTCAAACTCTATTTTTGCGAAAATAATTTTACATTAAATTGTATAAATTATGTTATATTTTCTCATGAAAATATCTCGCTAACCTTTTTTTTTAGATGAGCAATAATAAGCTAAATAGTGCTTCGCCATTTAACAAATATAGGAATTTTAGTAAAAAAAAAATATTAACAGCTGAGTATGTGTGTGTGTGCGTTCAAGATACTGTTTTTTTTCAAAACAAAGATAAACATATGCGTGTAGGAGTCTTATAATACAAATGTTGTATTAAATTTGAAATGCATCTTAAATCCATTCCTCTGTATATTTACGAGTATAAACGCGTGATACTATTTCTTTTTGGAACATAAAAAAACCTAAAATAATTGAATTTCAAAATATGTGAAAAAGACCCACCATAATTGTTTTCCTTGAAACAAAGAGTCACTTTCAATAAAAATAAATAGAATTCCTTTTTATTTGAGCTGCGATTTCCTAAGATATAAAAGGTCTATTTAAAATTTACTATTTAATGATATACGATCATGTCGTAGGATTATACGACTTGCAAAAAGATCCTTAGGCTAAAGGATTTAATTTCTCGGAAAATTTAAATTTGACCCAAATTCGCATCGTCCGGAAACTCAAAAATGTCTCCCTCTATAGAAACTTTGGGGCCCCAAAATTTCCCGCCGGGGGTTGGTTCCCCCTATATGGAGCCGCATTAATAAGAGATACCAGCTTTCGGGAATGTACTAAGTCTACAATGGTAAAACACCAATCCGCAGTCCATTAGAAATAAAAAAAAGTTATAAAATTATTAGGCTCTTGAATTTATATTGAATAATAGGAGAATTGTTGTATTACGCTCATTTATTGGATGTAAATAATTTTAAAAATTAAAAAAAAAAAACAACATTTTTTTCTTCCTTTTTAAAAAAATTAAATTATTAGAAATTTTCTTATTTTGACCAAGAATTTCGTATAAGGCGCGAGTTTTAAGCGGAATATTTTTTTTTATATATAGCATTGAACATAATATGATATAAAGTTTTTGACAGTCGTAAAAAACTGCTTTGATAAAGATATAAACATGATACTAATTCATCCTTTCCCCAACATTGAAAAATACGTATCCCAAATTTTTTCCTGTTACTCAAAAGTTCTATTTATGAGCCTTTAGAAGGGAAAACAGTTATGAAGACAATGCTTCTTTCTTGCATCTTGTTTGTGATATGGCTGCATCATTTAAGAATACTACATTTGTCATTCTTGAAAAATTTTTTGGATCCCCCTACGGAAAGTTATTGGTGGAAAAAAAAGGGTTTTTTCTAATTTAAACTTATTATATGGAAAAGATGTTCTCTTGTATATAGATGAAGGGAAATATAAAAAAAAGGTTTAATCTTTTTTTTACTTAATACCTAAAAAAGTGAGTAAAAAGTAAAAGTGGTTTTGGGAAGAAACAGCATTTTATATAGCTTTTAAACATTAATTAATGGGGAGGTACTTACTAAACAGATACAAGAAAACTATAAAGCTACATTTAACAGCTTCTTTAGTATTAAATTTTTAACTACAGTCGAAATGACAGTGGAGGATAAAGTAGAAGACGGAAAAAAAAAACTTGAATTGGACTGATACGACGGTGTGGTGAGACACAGCTGAGGTTATGAAATGTTGCAATGTGGTTGTTGTGCTTTTACTAATGCCGCCTGTCTGACGTTAGCCGTACCTTTGAGAACCACACAGGTGACAGTACGTTTTGACTCGTTCCCACCCCAATTTTGAGGGAGAACAATCTGGAGGGTGTCAGGGTCTCCCACTTGTCTTCCCTTCCATCAACCTCACGACTGGACTTAAGGCTCGAAGGCTAGTTAGGATACCCGCATGTCATGTCGCAAATGCACTACACATTTGCAAGCATCCAAGCCTTCTTCAGGATTTGAACCCAGGCTCTACAGAATAGCAAATGTACATTGTACTATTCACAATTCAGTATTCATTTATCAATGATAATAGTGTTTGGTTATTTATATTGTAAAAAAATATTTCTGTTTAGTCTAACCACAAGACTAAGTCTTTTTACATTTTTTTTTTTTTTTTGAAAATTCAGCCCTTTTGTGGCGGTATTAAATTTGAAATACTTTTTTAAATTATTTTTCTGCCAATCTTTATATCTTAGATCCTCTTTTTCGCATAAGTAGGTTCCTTTTAATAACATTTTTTGCCCCATATCGTCGCGATCCACTCGAATAATCATGGTATAAGGCAGATGATTAGGTAAACTGTCGCTTAAACATTTAACGTGGATCAATGTGATGTGCTACTTGTAAAAGTAGTTTTTTCCCTCTGTTATAATAGTAACTTACATTTAAAATTTCTAGAAATATTATATTTCATCGAATACATTTATTAGGTAAACACTACGGAATTCTGCTTTTCAAATCGTAAAAATACAACATGTTTCTCTTATAAATTACAGATAAGAATCAGTTTGATAGTTTAGAAGTGTCAATGCAAAAATCCCGTAGCTAAATATTCTATAGTTACATTTAATCTTGAAATAGCTGAGCACATTTACTTATTAAAATTCCTCAACTCAATTTGAAATAGTTAGCTTAAGAAAAACAGAATAAAAAGAATTCTTTGTTGCAAGTAGGAACAAGATAAAAAGTTACGGTATTTGGCGACTTTTATTAGATGAGTTTCCTTCCTCCTGAGGTTTGATTAAAGCTAGTTCACTTTGCAGAAGTTCGAATCAGACGCTTCCAGGAGAATCATTCGTTATGCAATCTTTGAAACCGGTCCCAAGTGATTCTTTGATTGAGGAGAAAGAAGTCAATTCAATGTTCTCGAATTGACCGCATTTTCAGCTTCTGAGAGAGTAGTCTTTAAATAAAAAGAAGTGAGTTTTCTCTTCTGATAAATATATTATCCTTGAAGTGTAGATTCTCTGTTTCCTATTTTCTGAGCCTGTCTAGAGTCAGGCTTCGTTATTTTGTAAAAGGGTAGATACAAACCTCTTTTAACACTAAAATAAATTTCCACAATTTAATATCAAACATAAGGTTGTTTTCTAAATTTTACCTGGAATGATATTAGCTTCCTGCTTTCCCATATCCAGTTAAAATTGGTGACAAGCTATCCAGTAATAACTAAAAACTTCTATTTTTAAAATATCAGTCATGTCATAACTTTAATGATTTAGATTTGTAAGAATCCTTATAGATGCTACATAGCTCCCGACCTTTTTTCAGTTCCTACTATTAGCTCACACTCTGTATTTATTTATTTATTTATCTTGGTGGAATTTTCAATCGCTAATAAAATACATTTTAAAGCGCTCAATTGAGCTGAAATTTTGTATACAAGATTATTTTGGATGACAACACAATAACTTAATAAAAATTAATTGATTAAAACTAGTTATTTAAAGAATACAAATACAGCCACGTTGGCATCATTTTTGGCGACTTATGTCGAAACGTGAAAAGGTTTTTTGCTCACGTTTTAAAGCATTCAGTTGAACTGAAATTTTATATACACGATTGTTTGGGATGACAATACGATAATTTAATAATAATTAATAAAAAATTTAAATTTCCACTTCATTTGTGATTCTGTCATAAGTATAAACATATTTATATTAATTGTAACTATTTAATAAAAATAGTTAAAATTAAATTTTTTTTTGTTGATCTAAGTAGGAATTGACTTAATTTTTTTTTATATTGCTTGTTTATTTTTTTTTACTTTCTGCTTAGAATTACCTAACTGTAACCACCAAAAGGCGCTGCACGCTATTTAAGTAGAAAATTTCTTTATCTTCTCTCCTCTGAACAACCAAAAATAAATAATGTGCAGCTCATTTATTAATGAACTGTCCATTATTTATTTGGATTAATATTTGGGAAAAGGGGTATCTCGGGAACATTAGAGCCTTGGGTACGAAGATTACCTTCGGTGGAATGTATTCCTCTCGTGGGTTCAGTTTTTTTCCGCTTACCCCAACACTGAGTCCTCTAGATATCCTTTCCCATTAATCTGTTTCTTCCATAACAAATTCCGAAAATTTCTTAAAAAAAAAAGTAATATGTTGATCAAATTTAAATGTGGTACATACTATTTTCATTATACAGGCCTTTATGTTCGAAGTAAACAAATTAATATTTAAATTCAGGGGGAAGGGGAGGAATGAACGGATATTTGGGACTGTATTGTGTAACAAAATTTCAGAAAACTGGGCCTTTAAGAGGATAAATATAAAATAAATTTTTTTGTTCATGCATTAATTTTTTTTCAACAACTTGAAATTTTTTTTTTTTTAAATAAAAGATTGAGTTTATTAATCCGGAGGGAAGAAATCATTCACAATTATGCAAGTATTACTTAAGTGTCTCTCAAGTATGTCAATTATATTTCTTGAAATCTCTTTCAAAATCAAGGATTCTGAAACCAAGAACTTTAAAAAATGATACTCTTTTTTTAAAAAAGGGTTAGTTCTTTTTAATTTCGAACAGCCGTGTCAGGAATTTACCAGTGGACAAATATTTAACTTCATTGCTCAAAAGTAAAACGTTGCGTAAAGGCTTTTAATGTCTTTTCCAATGGCTATTTCAACAACCAATAGTTGATAAGATTCACTTTGATCAGAAGAAGTGATCAGAGTTATCAACTTAATCACTTCCTCTGGAAGGTTTCAATGCAAGGCTGTGTCTATGGATATAGAAGGTGAGTCCATTTCTTCTCGGGGGTTACTTCTGCCCCACTCATCACGAAAGCCTGAGTAGCCGCTTGAATGCATTTTCTTCCGTCTGTAGCGAGTTTATTGCATTTTACCAATTGAATTCTTTTCTTCAATGAAATATTGTTTTATTGTTTCGAATATGTCTTTTCTATAGTCGTATTGTTTTTCAATAGGTAACAAATTACATTTTCTTAGAAAGTTAAGTCTTTCAAAAGCATTTAACAATTATTATGTACAAAAATATTGTATACGTCAAAATTTTAAACTTTGTGGGGCATTTGCCCACCCTGGTGGGCGTAATAATTCTACGCGGGAAGTACGAGCATACCGAAAAGTCGAAATTTAAAAGATAATTTAAAAAAATTAATTTACTGAAAGAAAGCAAAACAAATTTCATTCTGGCATAGTAATAAATAAAATACACTCTGCATATTTATTGCAAAATGTTCTAATTTAAAAATCAGAAGGAAAAAGTAACACACACACACACACACACACACACACACACACACACACACACACACACACACACACACACACACACACACACACACACACACACACACACACACACACACACACACACACACACACACACACACACACACACACACACACACACACACACACACACACACACACACACACACACACACACACACACACACACACACACACACACACACACACACACACACACACACACACACACACACACACACACACACAACCCCCACACACACACACACACACACACACACACACACACACACACACACACACACACACACACACACACACACACACACACACACACACACACACACACACACACACACACACACACACACACACACACACACACACACACACATTATTACAAATTTTGTTGTAAAATAGTGAAAAATAATTTGTATTTGGATGTGAATGCCTTTATATCTTATTAATTATATTTAATTTACGTTTTAAAATTGAATTATTCAAAAGCAACCCTTCCTTTCGTTAATGGGTTTGGGACCCTTTTGGTGACCAATTTGGCCCCTTGATGACCATTTGCTGAGTTTGGGACCTCGGTTTTATAGAAACTTGTGGAGAATTACTAAATTCACGCTCTTTGACGCAAGGATTTTCTGGAAGTTCCTCTGGCTCTATAAATAAGGGTGCTCACCGAAACGAGAGTCAGTCTTATTTCAACCAGCGATTAGTGAGTATTGTTTTGACTAGCGACTAGTAAACTTGCTTTGAGCGTGAATACCGATTAGCGCGGCTATTCTTGCGAATAATCTCTTACGTGTATCTGTAATCTTTTATCTTACGTGTATTTTAGACACTATTAATTGTGTCTGAGTGTTGATGAAGGTGTATAGACCTTCTGAGATTTATTCTGTGAATATTGCTGCTGAATCCTGTATTTCGAAAATTGGAATTTTGACAATAAATTCTCTTCTCTCTTAAATAACTTTTTTTCTTTTTTCAGACTTACTTGCATAAAATCCTCGAATCCCGATCAACGTAACAATATAGATATATGATGTCCTATCACTTATAAAATATTTATAGCTGAAAAGAGTAATACATACAAAGTTTAATACTTATCTTGATATTTTGTAAGGTTTATAATTAAGATCTTATTATAGCTTTAGTTTTAAATTACAATATTATTGCATTTAATATATTGTTATTTTATGGGGGATAAATTTTTTGAATAAAAATTTGGGGTTTTCCAATATTAAAAAATTTTGGGAACCGCATCCATACTTCTATCAATTGGTGGAAAATTTTTCCCTTGACATCAATGTGCTCTCATTTTTTTCCTGACATGTCCTGTATTTTTTGAAACAACGTGTTATTTTCTATGATTAAAAATTTGGCCTTCCTTTGGGGAATAACTCAAAACTCTTTGCTGCGTGTGAAATCATATTTTCCAATGGTGTGTTTTTTACCCTCTTAAAATTAAAAATATGTAGGCGGTGTTTACCTTTTTCAATTTTTGGCCCAAATTTAAAATTGCTCTCTTTGGAATTCTAAAATTGCATGTCAAAAGGGGAACAATTTTTTTTTACAAATCCTTTTTTAAAATTGCAAGTTCTAAAATTTTAAATTTTTTTTCCCTTTTAATTTTTTGTTCTTTTTTGCCAATATTCCTTTTACTATTTCTCTTCATTACCCTAACGGTTCTCGGTCCCCTCTTTAAATAGCCTGGTTTTCAAATTGTTTTTTTTTTACTGGCCTGAATTTTTCATAAATGTATAATTCAAAAATCTATTTTTAGTGAACTCCTCAATAACTTTTTCAATTAAGTTTCTATCAAAAATCCCCTTATACTAACCCTTGACTTTTTCCTCTTACCATTCATGACTTTTTCTTAATGAACTTCTTCCCTTTTTTTTAATTACCCCGGGAAGGTGATTTAACACTTTTCTTGAATAAGTTTATTACTCAATATAAGTATTTTGGTTTTTTTCCTGCATACTTTTGATAGTTGTCTTAAGATTTTTTTCCTTTGTTTTTATCAATATTTAAATCTGTGTTAAAACTTTAAAAAAAATCTATTAATTGACTACTTGTGTTTTTAAACCCCTATCTTTTAAAGAAAGGCCTAAAAAAAAGTCCTGATCATTTTAACATAGCTTCCAATGAATATTTTCTTTGAAACAGGAAAAGGATACGAATTTTGAATTTTGCTATGATTTCTTTTTTTTTTTTTAAGGGGGCTCTAAGGTTTTGGGGTTATTACATAATTTACTTTACTTTTTTTAAAAAAACATTCAAAAAGGGCTTTTTTAAAAAGCGAAATGGTAATTTCTTAATAATAAATTTAATTGTAACTGAAAAATGTCTTTATAATATAACTAATTATGAAATTAACAGTAAATTTTTACCTGCTTAACTTTTTGGATAATCATGTTTTATGTATTATTTCAGTCACATTTTACAGGTAAATAAAACTTTGTTCTTGAATTTCTTGTGAAATTTCGGTGAACTTATTCCGAAAATCGTATCAAAGAGCAATGTTAAACAATTATAAACATTTTTTGCTCGATAAAATTGTTTTAAAAAATTTTCCACATACTTAAGTTTTACTATAATTTGAAAACCATTGGTTCAAAGCTCATATATTTTCCCTAGATCGTTAAATTTGTCAAGTCTTCTTTGAAAATGGAACATATTCATCAGAAAATTACATTAACCGCTTTTTCCCGTTTGGAAAACTTGGGAAAAAGTGAGTTAGTATGGGGAAGAAAAATGAACTGTGGACAATCAGAGAATAAATTTGGGGGCTCTTAAAAAATAAAATTCCCTTTTTTATTGTAGGGAAAAAGAAAAATGTTAAAATAAAGGCATTTTAAAACTAATAAAAAAAATTTAATTTTAAACTATTTAAATTTTAAAAAAGGAAAGGTTTTTGTGACCAGCTATTAACTCAAACGTTATAAATGTTTCCCAAAAAAAAAATTGGAAACGTCGGATTACTTTTTGAAACAAGGCAAATGCTCTTTTGCGTAGATGTCAATCTATATGTAATAAATGGAACACAGATGTGTTTGACTATTCAATTTATTATTGTTGAATATTGTTTCTATGTTTTTCAACAGACATTGATGTTTAATAATTGAACAATAATAATTAAATGTTACAAACAATGGTTTTCATTATTTTACAATTTATAAAATTTAAAGTATTATACACATTCATTTTTAAATCTTTAAAATTTTTTCTTTAATTGTTTTTCTTTCAAAATTTTTGGGAAGTTTACAAAAAAATTTCATTGTTTCCTTCCCTGTCATGAAAAACATACATAAATGTTTTTTCATTTTTCTTAATAAACGAAAATTGTAACTGAAATCATTACTTAGAGTTTTAAATAGAAATTTTTCAAAAATAATAAAAAATTTTGATATCAATATACAATAATGCTAAAACTTTAGTTACTGCCACAAACATCTCATGAGCCATAAACTTTTCACGGCAGTCAAGTTACTAGGTCCCATAAGTTAATGATAATGAATATGATAAGAGTGAATGTTGTTATAAACTTAGAAGTATAATATAGCAACACACTGTTCTGTTTTGTGATTATATTTAAAATTTATGATGTAATATACAGTCTTCTGATTCCGTTAAAACGTGGTAGTCAGGGTTCGTGGTTACTAAATTGATGCTTAGGTGAAAAATTTACAATAATAATATAAATTGAGCCATAATATAAGTTCCAACATTTACGGCTATTTTTTTTATTATTAGCAAAGTTATCAACAAACTATAACGAAATTAATCCTCATTTTTAAACGATTTACGTAATGAAGACAGGTGGGTTAAGTTTTCAAGCGATTTCTGCTTAACTCCCGCTTTTTCGAATTAGTTTGATTTCAGTATATATTTCTGAAACGTATAAACTTTGTTCATATTATTTTTCTGCCGACTGGGCGGCGTAGTTGGTTTGTCGCTGCCCCTCTGCACCCAAGGTTGCGGGTTCGAACCCGGCCCAAGTTGGTGGATTTTCATGATGCAGAAAAGTGACAGCTGTCATGTCCTACGATTATGCGGCATGTAAAAAATCGCTTGGGTGCCCTCGGTAAAATTAAATTCCTAAGTTCAATTTCGCATCGTCAGAGCTCAGGTACCTCCCTCTGGGAAGGAAATTGGGCGTCAATATTACTTGCGGCAATTAGTACCGCCTATATGGTGCCAAAATTAAAAGGGATACCAGCTTCTGGGGAGCGAACTAGGTCTGCAAAGGTAAGAAATATCAATACGCAGCCCCATTAGAGAAAAAAATATCATTTTTCTTTACAAACTTTGTTTACATTCTTTTTCTTTACAAACTTTGTTTATATACATTCTTTTTCTTTACAAACTTTGTTTATATTCTTTTTCTTTACGAAACCTACTTTACAAACTTTGGTTACATTACATTTGTCTCATTTCCCATACTTCCATACCATATCAACGGGAGGAGTTTTAATTTAGACTTATTTAACATGAATCAACCCCTTATATGACGAATCTACAGTATCACTGGTACTTGAATCCTTGACTTGGCAACGCAAGCCACGAGTCCACGATCCTAATCATGCGGCTACTACTATATTTTGAAGAAATATTTGTAATATCTGAAATATGCGAAATGTTCATACCTTATTTCCCAGATTTTTGAAAACGTTGATACAAAATAATCGACAATTTTAAATCTTTAATAAAGTTTTTTCCTCCTCCTGAATATTATAGCAATATTTTATATTGTTTCAAACAATTTCCAGATTTTATCCCTGTACTGTTATTTTTTTCAACTTTTCATTTTCGTTATGGAGTCATTGGAAGTAAGCTGTCAAGATGATTTCAGACAAAAATATAAAATCTTAAATATTTTATGTAGCATTTTATTGCTAAATAATTTAATAATATTTCAGCATGAGCTGAGTAAAAATTCGAGCTGTTTGAATGAAGAATATCTTCATTAGAACATTTTTGAACTTTCGAAAAGAAACAACTCTTTTCTCTTGCATATATCACCATTCTAAAACATAAGTATAAAGTATAATATAAATATTCTACAGCTTTCTTAATCCAAGGTCTGGAATTTTTTTTTTTGTCAATAAATAAATTTAAAATACCAAATCTAGTAAAATATTTTAATGTAAGCATATGTTGGAAGTATATGAAAATTCTTTTTATTTAATAAATTTGTTATAATTTATATTGTTTATTTTATTTTATAACGATATTAAATATTTTGTTAAAGATGAACTTATTTGAAAATTGGTTATTTTAATGCATTAGACACACAGAATTTTAATCTGTAAATACAATTAAACAATAAAAAAGTATCGAAGTATTTTATTTATCCTTAATATTTTGAAATTGATTACTAAAATATTTTATTTTTATTCATTTATTGATAAAAGAGAATGTGTACAGTTTAGATGAAAATTTGAACTTCAAATGTAATCACACAACATACTCTCAAAGTTGCAAAAAAAATTAATTTTTTCAGAAATGATGTTTGCTTTGTATATTTATACATAATTTAAGAATATTTTTGTTGTCTAAATATGAGCTCTTGTTATGGACCAGACAAGCTAGTGCATTGAAATTAAAATAATCTACAGTTTTTCTGAAACGCTGTCTTTTATTACGTTATTTTTTAACCTACTTAATATTCTGCAAAGATTGGATATTTTATTATCAGTTAAAACGTATACAAATCTCTTAAATTCTTTTAAAACTCTTCAATGGATTCTTCATTTGGAACCTTTGGCTAGCTTTTTTGAAGGGATCTTCTGAAGAATTTTTTAAAAAATAATAATACTAATATAAAAACGATAGTCCGTTAATTAGCAATCAAATCCAGTCTATGTATTAAAACATTAAAAATACTTTATTAATCGAGCAAGAGTCTTTTAATGATGATTTACGAAATTAAAACAATAGAGTTTCCTAGTTTTTTTTCTCAGAAGTTTTATTTGGTTTGATTATTTTCGCTTCAAATGCTAGAAGATTTAAAATGAGTTTTAGAATCCTCATCAAAGTTGTTAGAATTGACTAATTTCAGCATTTCATTGAGTGCTTTGACTGTTCGGTTGGGTAAACTGAAAGTATATAAGTTAATGAAAACGAACCAACTTTGTTAACGAACTTGTTGTTAAAGAATTTTATTTAACTTTACAGAATAGAAAATTTAAAAAATATTTTCTTAACAGTTTAATTTGGGAATGGTATACATTGAATTTATGGAAAATGTCTAAATAAAGGGGTGCAAGTAGGATTTTATAAATTAAATTCGTTTTTTATACAATGAATCATTACTATATAACACAGATAATTACTTATGTTTAATAAAAGCAATATTCTGTATTGAAAAATTCGATGAGGGGTATCAAAAATTAAAAGTTAACAAAAAAGATATTTATTGATAATTATTAAAGACATTAGTACATATATCAAAATCACATAACAACTGCATGTGATCTTGTGTATGATGGTTCAGTCTACCAATTAAAATAGATTGATCTTTCTACATAGCCAACGGCCAACTTCCTCCTTTCATTGTTGTGATAGCCTACCTAGTGGTTATAGTCATGAAGTCACTGTTTCGAGTCCTGATGTCGCTGATGGCCCATTGTGTATAGAAGGGATTAATTCTCGTAAAATCTATTGAACTCAAAGACCTCCCATTGACGTGGTGCGGTTTATGGTGAGGAGGTGCCAGTTCAGGTGTCATTATCGTCACTTGAGGATCAAAATTACGAGGTCTGCCTTGTTCATACTGCTGTACGTAGTTTGTCTGGAGAGATGTGTTAGTCTTACTTGTGTTTTGATCTTTGAAACAGATGTACCTTTTTTCTAAGCTTCAGGAAAACTTTACTTTTCTTTTTTGGGCTGCTTTGCCTTTCTTTTAGATACACGAATGAGTTTCGTAAAATGCTAGAAATTGCATTGCGATCACCTTCATGTAGACGAGCAATCTTTCTTACATTTCTATACGTTCCTTTTTATAAGGTAAAGCTTGCTCTTTTTGAAAGTTATTCAAAAGTATTCCTCTAGACGTTTTACAGGGGAAAAAAAGTTACGATGCCAAAAAAAGAAAAGAAACCCGGTTTATACGTAAAAGAAAGTAATACAATTACCCCAGTTTACCTTTTATCGTGAGTTGAGGATGAACACTACACCGAATTTTTACAAGTGTCCTACTTTTTTACAACCTAAAAATGAATGAATACCTTTTATCGTGAGTTGAGGATGAACACTACACCGAATCTTTACAAGTGTCTTACTTTTTTACAACCTAAAAATGAATTAGCATCTCTTTCTTTTTATTTATTATTTTTTTTTGGAAATGAAAGTGATAGTTATTAATTTTAAATATTTAACTCAGGAAACACACTGTTATTAGAAGAAGCAATAATAATATTAATCAGATAGAATACAATGTAGCTATGGATTTACACCAAATTTAAATGCCCCATTTCTATTTTACAAAGTTAATGAAAGGGAACGGTGCTTCAATAATTGTGCTCTATCATTCCTTAACATAGTACGTACCAGGAGCTTAAAATACATCATGTATTCCAACATATTTCAAGAGTCTGAGGATTTATAGCCAAATTTGCTATTTTATTCTTTAAAAGTTACTTTTCTTTTATGTAAATAATAACATCAATGTCCTTATTTTGTGTAACTGTAATTTCTAAAGTTTTGTGTTATTTGATCGTACTAATGTTATTTAAAATCCAATTTATCAAACCAGTAATCAAATATGAATGCCTAGTTGGTACACGTCCAAGTAAAATTTGAAAACAAATTTAAAATTCTACTTAGAATTTTAGCTTCTGCTTCTGGAAGAAATTATTCCACTAAAAATTCCTTTCTCATTAGTACGATTCTTACACGCTCAACAAAATTATAATTAATCATAGTGAAAAGAATAAAAAAAAATCCAATGAAAAAGTCGATTACTTAAAAGAAAGCACGAACAAGAATATAACAAAAATCTTTACTCGTCTATCGATTCTACATTAGAGTTTCACATCAATTTTGCTCCTTTTTATTCTAAAGTTAATGAAACGAAACGCTATAGGCTATTTTTGCTTCTTGGTAAGTTACTAGTTTGTTCAACCAGAATGTTACTGAAAATCAAATAAGACGAACTAAATGGCAGGAAAAAAAATGAATCTTTTAATTTGGAGTTAGCGTATTCCTTTCATTAAGTATTTTGAATTCTCTTTTTAAGAAGTAAAAGGAAAATTAAGGGAAAAGAAGAACAAAATTTTAATAACTTTTAGTTAAGTATATAATTTGTTTTGACAAATAATTTATGACACTGATATACAAATTTAATTTTTAAAGAATTTTGTACTTTTAATATACTTTATTGTTGAGTTACTTACTGCAATAGTTCGGCAAATTTTGGTATAATGAAAGTTCAGTCTAACATTGTGGTTACTAACCACTGGTCCGGGAAAAATTTTTGATGGTCAGCAAAAAAATATATATTTTAAAATATAATAATTATAAAATATAAATAAAATAAGATGTATTTTAATTAAAATATGTAAAACATGAACATCATTTATATTTTTCTGAATATTTAATTTAAAAGATGACGAGTAACAAAACGTATTATAAAATATGAATTATACTTTTTTTCAACAAACTTTTTTAACGAAGTTCTTTTTGAGTTCAAAGACTTCTTGGATACTTTTGCCAATATATCTAGCAACATTTGAAATAGAGGAACTATGGTAAATTGGCGGCATAGCACCTTAATTTGTTGAAATTGTTTTGCGTTGCCATTTTGTTTCTGCTTTCCGTGAAATTCTTTTTCAGTGGTATGAAAATGTAAATAGAGACACGTAAATAAGTGACAACATAATTTTTTTATAGCGGTCCGCCATATAATGGTCAATCATATCATTGATCCTCCATAAATTGGTCAATTATATTAGTGTCCGCCAATACAAAGAAAGTGCATTTAGTCATCTATAAAGTTCTAAAGGTTGGTGACCGCTGGTCTAACAGATTTATTCACAAATCTTTTCATCCAACACGGTAGTTGCCAAAAAACTAACTTAAGTTGCACCTAAAATGCAGATACGCTTCATATTAAAAGAATAATTAATGTTGGAAAAACGAAATGATTTTTAATTAGCTGAAAGTATGTATAAAGGTAGAAATAAAGCACACGGAATAAGAACAAAATAGTTATGATTTAGTGATTATGATTAGTGATAATGATGAGTTAGCTTATCACAATTTTTTATGAATCCAATACTTTAATCTAGAAAAAAAATCAACTTATGTTCTATTGAGCGTTGAAACAAAGTTTAAGAAAATCTGCACGTATAAAAAACTGTGTTATTTTTTAAATAACACAATTTAACAACAAAGCAAACCTTAAATTTACCTATTTTTCTGTCATTTGTCATTTCGGGAAGAAAAATATTTACACACACAGGCAAATATTAAATAAATGTAAATTTGCATCTTTCATTGTTATAATACGCAAGGGAGACTGTGATCCCCAGTTTAATATTTGATATCCAAGAATATTAAATGTTACTGAAAGAATTGGTTTTGTGAGGAAACCGCACAATAAGATTGGCTGTAGGATCTGTGTTTTCTTAGTATGATGAAACAGAAAAACTTAAACAGGTAAATAAGGACTTGCAAGGAAAGAATAATTTTACAATGCAAGCTTTGAAATAAAATTATTGTTGCGTGTCAACTAGAATTAATAATGCTCAACATTTTCCTCTGTTAAATAATTCCTCCAGAAGCCAATCTAAACATTTCTCGAAATATGCTAATGAAATAGGGAAACTTATAACTACATTCGGTAGGCGTTTCTTAAACTTAGCAAACTATGACAAAATATTCGAAATATTTTCATGTCCATTTCATATTGAAGTGAACAACGTCTCTGAAAATCTGCAAGTGGAGTTAATTAAGTTACAGAGTGTGTAACAATATAATGAGACCGATTTTTGGGTAAAAAATCAAAAATAAATTTTTACAATACTTACTATACTTATTCCAACTTAGAATATTTTACAAAACTATTGAAAAGTGATTTGGGATCCACATACGTTTGTGAAGAGTTTTTCCGGACTTACAAAGAACTCATTACGAGCTGTATTATTTGATGATAGGTTAGTAAACCAGCTAAGATGTTTCGAATATAAATATAGATTTACAAAAACTAGTGAAAGAAAGATAAAAAATAACTTATAAATTAAGGTTTGAATGTTAATTATATTTAATCACTGTATAACAATAAAATTGAATTATTTGTTTTGCATTTTAAAGGCATGTTGATCTTAGTGTAGTCATCTGTAACGTTACGCGTCATCAAAGTGGTTCGTGAAACTATTTGGTTTCGTCAAACCTGTTTCAAATTACCTGGCATACTTTTTATTTAACTTTTCTGAGAACTATATAAATATTATGGATTTAACTCTACGCAGTATTCATTTCTAACTGAAAAAAATCAGACAGTAGCTATTCTCGAAATAATAAAGATAAAAACCTATTATTTAAATTAAAACGTATAATTCAATATTATTAATCTGTTGAAGCGATGAATTTGAGATAGTTCTATAGTGACATGATATGATATATTGCTATTGAATTCTTTAGTAGTGTGTGGAAACATATATTGGATTGTTACAATAAAGCTAACATGTTTCATGTAACATAGTATTCTGTTTAGTAATGAGGATGAATAATGAATATAATTTTGTGAATTATTCATGATTTTCGATTGCATGCATTATAGTTAATCTAATTTGCTTAATCGATCAGAATAACCATCAGCTCCTAATTATTCTCTAATTAGGAGATAAAAAGAAATTTATAATCAAAATAAGAAAATGCATAGTATATAATTTTTTTATTAAAGGGAATTTTTTTCAAAAGTTATGTATGCTTCGATAGTACTGATTTCTTTTACTTCTTTTATTATCCCTATTACTTCAATTTGCGTAATATTTTGGGTAAGTAATATCTATATGTGGCAAAATAAGAAAAAATTAGGTTTTCTTTACCAATATTGATATTTTATTCTTTATTGTGATGGAGTGATGCTATTTTTATTCTTAAAATAAATATATATATGTCGCAGGGAAATGTTGAAATTAGGTATTTCATCAAATCCTAAGGGAGATGATCAATTCACGGAAGATGTTAAAATAAGAACTCTGTAAGGTGATTTCCTTAAGGAAATTAAGTGATTTAATTAAATCCATAACCTGTTTCAGTGAAATGATGAAATAACATTGTCAATAGTTTAAAAGTGTTTATTTGCCTCAAATGCAGTGCATTATTAAAAGTAAAGTAAGTAATGCAACAATAATCATTGAATTACAAACTATTTATTCGAAACATAATAATTAAATAACTAGGCTGGTATTTTTTTTAAAAAGGATATTTGTTGTAAAATTTCATTTTTTCATGACTATCTATATAAATAAAAATGAATGCTTCGTGTGTGTGTGAGTGTGTGTATGTCTCTTATGTCTCCCTAAACTTCTGCATTTAGGAAGGCAAACATTATTTGGTAAAATAGAAAAGATAGATATATAACAATAATAAAAATGCGTGCAACCTTTCTCGCGTAGTGTTTGAGCGTTACTGTGTGCGGCGCACGTGTCATGTCAGAAGCTCGGCTCTGCCTGGCACGGACGAGGAAAGAGGGGATGTAAAGGGAGTGGTAACAAGCGAAAACATAGCTCTGCAAATGCTGACTTGTTCATTTCATCATTTTACTAAAACAGTTCAGAGATTTGATCAATTAACTTACTTACAACAGGGAAATGACCTCAAAAAGGCTTTATTTTAACATATTCCATAAATTGATCTTCAACCTTAGGGATTTGATGAAATCCCTAATTTCAACATTTCTCTGCGACATATATATATATATTATAAATTACTAACAAATAGAATTATCCGCTAGAGGACGCTGTTCAGTCAGACAAAGAAGCATAGTGTAGATACCCGGCCTGTGCGAGCCAGCGAAAATATAAATATTTGTAAATAGTTAATTAATGTAATCATTAAAGATATCATCGTTCAAAAGAGCCCATGCTTATTATCACATTGACATTCATCCTTTTGGATTATAAAGGACATCAGTGGTAAGTCTTAACCCTCGAATCTGTAAAATGTTCTTATAATTAGTTGACACTCCAAAGTTTCAAAAACTTTTTTGTCTCATAGACCCTCTTGCCATGTTTTCAGGTTTGGCTTACTTAATATTGAATTTTTGCAAATTTTTATTAACTTAAATGTGTTTTTGATAGCTGGTATAAAGTTATTTTCTTTAAAAGATTAAAATTTTTAACTGTAGTAAGTGCAGTGTGAAAAACTTAATTTGAAACATTTATTAATCAAATTAGAATTTAATACCTGCTACATAAAATAATTGAGCATAACAAATAAATGGTTTGAACGAGAGGGATGAATCTGATGCTTTTTTAACAAAATTTCAACATTTTGCATCAATTTTGTAAGGTTGAATCCTATATTTTCTCAGTAGCGTTCAGTCTTTTATCCTTTTTTTTGTTGTTGTTTTTATTGTGAAGATTGGCAACCACTCTGAAATTCCTTATCACTAGGAAAACAAATTAAAAATTTTCTCATGCTATTCCACAATTCGATATAGATATGTTTATGTTATAATAAAATATTACGTAAGTAAATAAGCAACGGCCTAGTATATGTGGAATATTTATTCAATTAATTGAAAGTTAAATTTAAAGTTACAAATTGGTTAAATGAGAGCTACAATCGTAGATCCCCATTTACACCTCATGGACCCCCAATTTTTCTCTGCTTACGTAGACCCCTTGCAAGTCATCTCAGATCCCTGGGGGTCGAAATAGACCATCTTCGGGAATCACTGATATACTCAGTGTTGATCATGTTAAACATTATAAAGATAAGTTCAAGAACAATAAAACGCTAAGTAAAAACGTTTTATTGACACAATGGGCTAATTTCGTATGGCATCATAGTCACATGACAACTACAACCACATGTTTCCAGTCAATCATTTCATAAATTCATGTGACGTCATAGTCGCACAATAAATGCAGTCACGTGTTCCCGGCTAATCAGTTCATGCTCTTCGCTGTTGCCAACGTTTGCTTTTTTGCGGAAACTTTCTTTTAAAAAGTATACATTTGTTAATAATAATAATAACATAGATATGTAAACAAAATGCCCAAGAATTAAAAATATACATTTTGCATATTTTTTAATTTTGAAAAACTTTTTGAAGAATCTTTGCACATTTGAACATCTTTGCCCAAGTATCAAATCTGAAAATTTATCTAAATTTTATAAATAAAACAAGTCTAATGTCAGTTCGTTTTGAATTCAATGAAGACAAAATAATATTTATCAAGCGACCGTCGTGAATTTAGCCCATTACTCAGTCGTACTAATTGTTGCCGATAAAAAATTTTAATATAAGGAAGTATATACTTGAAACTTATATTTAAACCAAATTACCCATGAAAATGTAATGTTAGAAAATACGACGCGAATTACGTATACATACGAAAAGAGACGAGAAGGGAATTTTCAGAAAGGCTTGTGTTGAAAGATGCGAATTCTGTTTTTTGGTTCAGTGTTAAAGTTTAATGTTTCATAAGCAATTAGATTTAGTGAAGGTAGCAATTTTTTGAAGAAAAGTAGTGGCCAAAAGGAGCAATAGTAGTCTGGTTGTTACATACTTGTAACCGAAAGATTATACTCCGAGATAGACAATGACCATCATGACGAAGCCTGATGGTCGTTAAATCAGTTCAAAGATTTTCCAATGGTGGCTTGAAGGGCCAATTCAGGTACTGACCTTGCTATCACAGTCTGGCTCTAAATTACAAGGTGCTGTGGTTAGTAGACCTTGAGATGGACATATTTTATTTCATTTTATTTTTGATTAACGTCACATTACAACGCAACCCGAGGGCTTTTGATGAAGGACCTCGTAATTTCGAACCATGTTCAAAGGATGAGGGTGACACCTGAGCTGACAACTTTTCTCCTAATGTCAACATCACGCCTACGGGAGGGACTTTGAGCTCGACAGATTTAACATGAATCATCCTCTCTACGCGGCGAGTCTTCAGTGGCACTAAAACTCGAACTCATGACTCGATAGCCAAGTGTTCGTGACCATGACCACTTGGCTACCTCGGCCAAGAGATGAATAGAAATAGCTGATCAGGAGCGTTCGACAAGGAAAAGGTTATGCAAATACAATCCGGTGAAATGTTATAAAACACATTATAAATGGCTTCTTTTAATCCATATAAGTTGTTGACTGTTATTTTTCTGATAAAATATGCGTTTTAACATACCCCAAACCCTTCCATTGTTGTATATATGTCAGGTGGCTTATTTTTTCAATTCAACATATTAATCATTTAACCCTCCAAATAAGTTATTTTGCTGTAAAAAGAATTTTTGTGCTTCTAGTAGAGCCTATAGCATTGTAATAGTTGGATTGTATATGACAGTTAGTCGCATAATCAAAGTAAATAGATATCTGAACTCATCTTTTTTTTAAACAAGTCCAAACCAATTATCAATTTGTACGAAATGGCCTTGTAATTATTGTAGGAATGCTTGAAATGTTGAAAACACGCAGACATTTTTTCTTGACTCTGATAGTAGTTTTTGAAGCTCACTCGGTTTATAGAAATAATTTTTTTTATCTGAAACAAAATTAGTGTTCTTATAGAGGATCAATTTAATCTAAAGTGATGGTTTTTTTATAAGCACTTTATGAGCTTGTTAAAACGACAGCTGTTTAAGTTTTTATAAATTTCGAATGAATCTCTTTAATTAATATTAGTTAAGCTGGTCTAAGAGTAAAATATTTTGACTACAGTTTGATGGGTTGACCTTTTTAATTTTGTTACCTGATTTTAATTTTTACATTATTTCGTAATAAACTTTTTCTTCATATATGATCCCTTTTTAAGACATTTCAGTCTCTCTTTTGATAACATTTGAAAAAACACTTTTTAAACCATTTTAAATAAACTTAAATAATTCGTAATATATCAAAATATGGTACTTATGTTTTATACTATCGACTAATTTCGAAGAATCAAAAGACGTCACCAGATGTCGCGATATACAGCCAATAGTGGCAAACTGTTCCCGTGTGCGTTCAAACAAATTTTTAAATAGGCGATAGGGTTTTTTGGTGAAATTGGTCAATGGTATAACACGTAAGTACTCAAAACATTTGTTTTAATTTATTTTACTAACTATTGCAACTATTGCTTTGAATTATCTAATATTAGAACATAAGATAAAATTTGTGCCGTCATAAGTAACGCAAAATCATTCTTACAGCATTTTTAATTTATATGAAAATATTATCCGCGCATATATGAGTATTCTTTAAAACGACTTTTGAAATTGAGTTATGCTTAAAAAAGTGTTCATACAGAAAATTTTACAGTTTTCAAAAAATATTTTTATTTTGAAATTATTTTAATTTTATTTTAAAGGGTTGCCATTAAATAAAATGCTATCTTTTTCTTTTGATTTAAACACCATTGGATATCAAAAATATTTTCCCATTTACCAGTAACATTTCTAAATCACAGTCTCTCGATATGACACACTTCTCTCGCATTTTATTTTTCATTTTGATTGAAAAAATGAGCGTTTAATAAATGGAATGTCAATTATGGGAATCGGGAAGCGAGATGTCTATATTTGCTTCTACAAACATTTTAAAGGAGATGCGACAAATTTTATTTGTGAGGAAGAAGCTAAACAGATTATGGAGTTTTCTGACATGGAGTAATTTGGAGCATGTTTCGGTAGACAGCTATGAATTCTTTTAGATTATAGCAGCGTTTGAATTGTTGTATAAGAATGATTTTATTCTAAAAATTATTTTATTCGCAGACATAAGTTGCTTGCTGTATTTTTTTTCTGTGCTTGTATGTTCATATATATGAGCGTGATTTTTCCAAGCTACTGAATATTGCAACTAGCATCATACTTATTTCTATTGAATTATACATAATTCCCTGCTTGGCTATAAAAATATTTTATCTAATGTTGTTTTAAATTTTTTATAGTTTGAAATGACTTTGTACAGATAATGCAATCAAGCCTTTTAAGACATTACTGTTATTCTTAAGGAAAAAAAAGTAAAAATAAATAAAAATAAAATAATTGAGTAGATTTACAAGAGTTTTTTTTTATTTCGGAATATATATAGTTGCCTACCATTTAAATACTGTGTTCAATATTATACCTTCTGTACATATGGATACAAATTATCCTAAGTTTTTTTGTTTGGAACTAAAATGAGATGTTTAACTTGTTAACAAATTCATAAGTTTTAGTTATTTTTCACAAATTACAAAATTTTACTTAAATGCGATTTTTTAAATTAATCTTGTTTCGTACTATTAAATATGAAAAAAAAAAAGGACAAAAAAATTAAAGATATTTTTTTAAAAAAAAACTTACATGACTGAAAGTATTATTGTCATCAATTTTTTTTATCATTTATGTAAGTCGCTTTCATTTGATTTAATAGTATTTTCATCTTTTAAAAATAAAAGTTTATTAGTCAAATCTAAACGAAAAAGAATTTTTTTTTAAATTAATGCGTGCAAAACATATGGAGAATATACAGTGGTGGCCAAAATTGTAGACACTTTTTAAAACTGTTATGCTTTTTAAGTTTGTATTCTTATAGAAAATTTTACGTTCCACAAAACGCAAAGTATTTTATATCATTTTAAAGAAAATTTAACACTGAATTCAACGCAAAAGGTATAATTCATATATTTGTAACGTAAAAAAACTTATGCTGCAATAACTATCGATATACATTAGATACTGATGATAGCAGTGAGTCATCAGAATTTAATGGGGTAGTATTTTTTTTTAAATTACAGCTTCACATCTATGTTTCGTTCAGCTAAAAACAGTTTTAACCTCTATTCGTTATTACACGATGCCAAGAAACAATTATATCCTCACTTGTACTTTTTTATTTCATTGGCCCTCATTGGGACGAGGTTCAAACGGTGCCAAAATTTTCGTAGGATTGAGGTCAGGACTGTTAATCCCGGAAACAACGATCAATGATCTTGAAAAGTACCTTTTCCATTACTTTCTGTATGACAAGAAGCAGAATCTTACTGGACAATAAATAAAACATTGTTGGTAAATAGCCCCCTGAGGGAAAGGGAAGTTTGGGTTCTAGAACGGTGTAAACATATTTTGTACATTCAATGCCCCACATATATATGGGACCAATACTATCTGATGATATGCTATAAATGATAAAATTTTGGGTTTTCACAATTGCCTGGATGATCGGGTGTAAATTTTTTTTTTTACGACTTCATAGTTCCCCCAAAACGATATTTTAGTTTCGTCCTCCATATAACTTCTTGTGACCCGGCCAAGCATTTGTCCAATTAATGTGTTCCATTTCCACTGCAGTCCTCATCGATGGATCTGATACAGAAACACCCAGCATCACTCAGATCACTCTGGATGGCTGTCCAAAATTCTTTTTACCTCTTGTGATATATAGTATTTTACTTCTTCTGTCATCAGGCTGAAAAACTTTTTTCGGCCTTTTTCCCTTGCATTTTTTCTGCTAGATTGTCTCTGACATTTTAAACAAAACTTTCAGTCTCCGGATGTATCAACCACCAAATTGCTACGTAAATTTAACATAGAAATACCACCCCTTTCAGTCACACATGTGTCCAATCTACTCTTTTATTTGAAGCCATCTCTTCTTAACTAAATATCATTGTTGTCCTGGCCAGGAAACAGTCCTGACCTCAATCCTATCGAATACTTGTGGCACTGTTTAAAACCTCTTGTACGAATGAGGTACCCATGAAATAAAAAAGTATTAATTGTGGATATAATTGTTTGCTGGTATCATGTAATAACGAATAAAGAGCTTAAAACTGCTTTTAGTTTAATGAATCATCAATGTAAAGCTGTAATTTTGAAATAAAGACTACCTCACTAAATTCAGATAACTTACTGCTATCATCAGTATCTAATGTATATGGATAGTTATTGCAGCATAAGTTTTTTTACGTTACAAATATATGAACTATGTCTTTTGTGTTAAATTCAGTATTAAATAAACTTTAAAATGATTGAAGATATACTTTGCATTTTGTGGAACGAAAAATTTCTATTAGCGTACAAACTTAAAAAACATAATTTTAAAAAAAGTGTGTGTACTTATGTACGCACGTAAGAAGTTATACTTCTTTGGCGTAAAAAGATTAAAATCTTTCTAAAATTCTTGAATAGTGCAAGCTGGGCCAAGGACGAAAGGCGGTAACGAGCAGAGTTGAGAGATACTAACCTTAAGTCTCTCTCTCTCTCTCTCTCAATCGGACCAGCCAAACCTGAGATAATCACGATTTAAATAAATTTAAACACCCCCGCACAGAGACACAGGACCAACAAATACGGGGTTAGACTGTATCTGGAGATGAGGCTAACCGAATGTGACACTTGATACCACATATTGAATGTCTCGGCGGGAAGAATCATTCCTGAGAAAATTAAGACCCGAAGAGCCCCGAGTTATAAAGGTCATTTTAAAACATAAAACACTTTAAAAACAGAAGTAAATAGAAGGAGAAAAGCACCCAGCAACTCAAAACTTTGGTCTGATTATGGAAGAAATATGTAAGAGGAATCCATTCAACTGGTTCGAGTCTGTAGTTGCAAATGTATGGCGCCGCTCGAAAGTGAAAATGAAGCTAACTCCCCCGGGGAGGGGAGCAACTGTGACGTAAATGGTCACGTACATCCCAACGATATACATAGAGTAGTAGGTGATCCCAAAGTTTCATTCTTCTATCTCTGTAATATCGTGACGTCATCAAAAGATCGAACCCCATAGGAATAACATGGGGATTCTAATTTTAGTGATAACGCCCCCTAGGCCCACTATCTACGCACGAATTATAACAGATGAAAGAGCTCAACGAGGAGAACCTATAGTCGGAGTTTCATTATAGAAGCTCAAAAATCCTCGAAGCTATGCGAGATTTAAAAAAATTTGAAACTTTAAAATAAATTAAAAATCTTAAATATGGGTGAAGAAATATGGAGCTATGGTCCTGAAAAAATATATCTAGGATGCTCATAGGGAGAGTAATGAATTTCTAAAAACGTGCGGTCGACCAAGGTGGCATAGAATTTGATATTACTGGGGAAACCCCGGGGAGAGCACCGAAGGGGACCTTATTCCACGCGGCGTTCGCGCTAATACAAAAATATACTCCAAAAATCAAGTCCCAAGCTCACCCCTAGTGAATTTTTCCAGTCCCCATAGGATAAACTTGGGAGCATGATATTTTAGTGCTTAAGCCCTCCCCATCCCTACACAATGCAAATGAAGTAGATGACTGGATGGGTCTCGACGAGTGCAAAAGTAGGTTCAAATCCCAAGTCTGAGATTCGATCAGGAGCCCGGACATTGTGAATTTAAACAAATTTAAAAAGTTTGAAACAATTAAAAACTATGGAAGAAATAGCCCTATGAGCATGAAATTATAATAACTGGAAGAGCTGGTGATAGAGAGGGGATCGAATGAGTCAGATCCGAATGGACTGTCAGGCTCAAAAGCCGAGATATTGGGCCAAAAGTTGCGGAGGGGAATGCACCGGGGGGATGCGTCCCAACAGATATGGTTTATAACAATAGTTATTATGATCCCTTAGCACCAAAAAAGTGGCATGTTAAAATGTTAGACAACGGTGTGCGCGCGCATCGTAAAAATTTACCCTCATCCTATTTCCTAAACGCGCAATAAGAAGTATAATTTCAAAAAAGTGCCCACAATTTTGGTCACCACGATATACATAAGTACATATGTATAATTTTTAGTAAATAAAGTTATTGTGTATTGAATTTCATTATGCACCAATTTAATGATAAACTGAAAATCTCTCTCTCTATATATATATATCAGTATCCTTACATTAAAAATATCTCAGAACTAATATTCATCCAAAACCATCAAATTTATGTACATTAACACAAATTAAAAGAATAAAACGATTTGCATATACAGACTGCTGGCCATTAAAAGTGCAATACCACAAAGGAGGGATGATACAAATGTTGAATTCACATTAAAGTAAGAAGATGCTGAGACATACAAAAATAGCATTTGAGAGCACCAGAATGATGCAGGAGAGAGAAACAGCATCTCAAACTATAAAAAAAAGAGAAGTTACGCAGATGTTTCTCATCCAGATATTTCATAAGAATTATGGTTGTTAGTGAGAAGACCGTATTACGCCTCGTATAAGAAAAAGAAATGGCGAACAACACGTGACAGAATTCGATGGTAACGGGATCATGGTCTATAGAAGAGGTGGCGAACCTTTACGGATCAACGTGCCATTTTTCTAAAAAAATGTTTAATGAGGTATAGACATGCCTTCAATTAATTTTGACTAGTGATTATGGGAAAATATAATAAAACTAAATACTAACAACTCAAAACTCTTTATTTACTACGAAAAAAAAATACATTTCGCGCTGTATAGTAGTAAATGTTCAAGCAACATTAGCGTGACTTCTGTTGTTGCAGATTAGATGACAAATAATCTATATTAGGATTGTAAGATGTTATACTTTTAGCAGAATCTACGCTGAATTGCAGCAATCTGCGAAAAATTTTCTAAGGAAGTCTTTAATGTTATTCATCTCTGAAAATAATGACTCACAAGCATAGGTAGGGGAAAATGTGATTAAAATGGCATAAGCCAACTTCTTCAAATAGTTAAATCCCCGCCACCCTGCGAACGATCACTCGCGTTTGTTCGTAATACTTCATAGTGAATTTTGTTATCTTGAACGCTGGAGAGCCCAAAACATTGCATCAGTGGCACGCGTGCTATTGGTTCGCCATCCCTGGTCTATAGGGAGTGCTATTCGCCGCTCAGAATCCAACGACTGTCATGTGATTGTCCTCTACTACCATTAAAGAAGTTTAGCAAAGATTTCAAGTACCATAAAAGTGCGTGCCCGTATATGTCATCCAAATTCAGTTTGAGTCGATGCCCAACGCTTAAAAGCTGTTTTTAGCCTTACAGCCCGCAGCTTGCAAGGTTGTAATATCAGTCTTGTATATATCCAAATTACTAAGAAATTTAATTATGTTTGCTTAAAAAAATGAGTATACTTACAATAAGCAAAGTTTTTTACTTGATTTCCATTCTTGACGTTCAAATTTTAAGGATCAGCAGTGTATAGTAGTATGAATTTTTATTTATAAAACAGCCGCCCATCCGGTATAGAGTTTAGTGACGCTGACTGTGGTGCCGTAGGGCCTGGGTTCGAATATCGGAGAAGGCATGAATGTTTATAAATGTGTAGTGCCTTTGCTTCAACGGTACTCTAAATAGCCGTTGAGCCGCAAGTACTCTCGTGATGTTGGAGGAAGGGGAAGAGAGGTGTGAGGCCTCTGACGAACCCCAAGATGCTCTCCTACAAAATTGGGGTGGAACCGAGCCAAATCGTACTGTCACCTTGTGACATCTCTCTCGGCGTTCTTCTTCTAACATAACTCCTACGTTCTTTGACGGCCACGATTAATGGCAAAACTTCTTTTACAACCCAATTCCAAGAGGAAAACGAAGCAACAATGCAGGGCCAAGTATATCCTTGTAAAAGGATAGAAAGTTTAGTGAGAAAGAATACAATCTTAGAGAAAAGCTTAGTTCAAACGTTGGAATCTGTGTTTAGACGGCCCACCAATCAATGGAGACGCCCACCCTCGCTAGGTAATTACTAGGAGGCAACAAATTGCACACGAGTACATCAGTCTACCCTAGTAAGTATCAGTATTATGAGTCTTCAACCAAGGTAGGAGGATTATATCTGAACGATAGTTTAATATTGAAGTTGAGATTAGGTAGATAATTAGTTATATTTTGATAAGTGACCTAGTTAAAAGATCTGACTTTAAATAAATCGGCATACTCTTTGGTTTATTCTCAATTTCTTAAAATAAGCTTTTCGTTATATATAAATTAGTTAAATTTTAATAAAAGTCATATTAAGAATTATAGAATGTCTCATCCTTCCGATAATCCCACACCTTTAACTTACGCGGAACCCCCACGTCATAGCTATCGACAGATGGCTATGTCACAACCTGCATGGTGCTCAAAGCTAAGGCTAACGACAGGCGTAAAAATCTAGCCCTTAGCCGCGATGAATTTCGTAGGCCTTGATCCGATGTTACTGTCGACCTGGCGGCATAAGTAACAACATTTATAAAACAGAATAGAACATACTCACACATAAGCCTTCGTAAAATGGTTATAATATTTTTTTAAAAAAAAAGGGTTCATGACTTTCTTTTATAAAAAACGATTACATATGAAAAAAGATGTATAAGCGTTCTAGATACTTAAATTAAAATAACATGTGATGTAGTAAATTATTACCAAGTTGATAATTATATTCCAATTTTTTTTCTGTTTACAAATATAAAGAGTGATTTGAAACCAAATTGAAGTCGCATGTAAGTATACTTCAAGATTTTTAAGTTCCAAGTAGTCTCATATTTTTTGAAAAAGTACTTAAAACGTATTAAAAAATAAAATAAGTGTACCGAAACTTGAAATAAATTAGCCAAAAAATAATTAAAATAAAAACAAGGAAAGGCAAAAAATTATGAAAGCCATATTAGCTCTAAGGGACTGTATAATAAGGTACTTAGGGTTAATATGACTTATTAACCCTAAGTCACGTTAAATTATTATGTAAAAAGGAAAAGAAAATATTGACTGGACGTGAATAACTGGAAAGGAAAAAAAAAATATTCCACTCCACTCAAAGATTAAAATACCCTGTCCTAAAAAATGTAATCACTATCCTTTAAAACTAAACACAGAGAAGAAAAGTGTTCTATTAACCAACATCACTTGTTACAATTTAATTAAAGAGCCGAAGTCAACATTTGATTTCTTTCAATTTATGACCGCGACGTCAGCTGCTCATCGAAAGTAGTGCTCCAACGGAACGATAATTTGTTCTGTTGACGAAGAACTAAAACAGAAAAGTTTGAAGAGGAGGAAGTAAAAAAAATTATCCTTCCTCTAGTTAATGAAATTCTCGAAACTTGTTAAATATTTATGGTTGTTTCGAAATTCCGGAGTTTTGAGGTGGAAAATGTGTGGGAAAGTAGAAGACTTATGAAAGAAAGAGCATACGCAACAAATTACTAATTTGATGAGTTATCCAACCATGGTATTGGATATAAACTGCGACTTCAACATTTCGTCAGTTTAACGTTCTATATGAATTTTGTTATGGTATCCGACTACGTACGGAACCGTGATTTTAAAAAGGCGCATAAATGGATAGTTTTCATGATATTTAGTGTCACTTAGATTAAAATACATGTATAAAATGGTTTTAAGGACATTTTGACAAAAAAAATATTAAAATCAATTTTTTGGCAAAAAATTAACGTAGAATAATCTTTTTTCCAAATGTTCTCCTTTTTGAAAAATGCTTCTATTAAAATAATATTTTGCCTATATATAGCTCAGACCTCTCTACAGAGGCTCAACTAGAATTTTGAAAATTCACATTTCAGTTACCAAATTTAAATAATTAATGGCGTTTTTTCTAAAAATTGCTCCCTCTGTTGTCGTAAAATATGGATAAACCCCACTTCTAAGTTATATATTTCAAAATTCTAGTTGAGCCTCTGTACGAGACCCGAGCTATATACAGGCAAAATATTTTATAATAGAAGCATTTTTCACAAAGGAGAACATTTGGAAAAAATTATTGTAATTTAAATTTTTTTGCCGAAATATTGATTTAAAAAATTTTTTTGTCAAAAATGCCCTTAAAAACAATTTTATACATGTATTCTAATCTAAGTGACACTAAATATCATGAAAATTATCCATTTATGCGCTTTTGTAAAATCAGGTTCCGAACGTAGTTGGATACCTTAATGTAGAAACTAGCTCATCTTTCCATTGCCAAAAATTCAAAATTACATTTTTAAAAAAGTTTTTTTTGCTATGCATCTTATTACTATTATTATTTTGAAAAGAGAGAGAGATGAAGTATATTTACATGTATTCGGATTTCGTATGATAAGTAATAGAAAAATTTTCAGATATTTGAAATTATGAAAATATGCTCTTGATTAAAAATACTTTAAAGTTGAAATAAAATACAGAGGATCATCACACAATACATACGATTGCCTTGCGAAAAGAAGATAGTAATATTAATACAGCAAAAGAAACCTTGAGAGTGAGGGAATGTTTATTTTCGTCACACTAAAAGAACAATTCGAGGTCTCTCAGGACGGACCTCTTTTCTTTGTTCAGATGTCGCCCTAATTACGTCCTTTGTTCAATTAGGGCGATATCTGAGTTGACACCCCTCTTTCCTAACTTCTTCACCATGCCAATATGAGGAATTTGAACCATGATAGAATGAGCATTAGCATCTTTACAAGGTGGGTCTTGTGGCATCAGGGCTCGAACCCACGACACGTCGGCTGCGAGCTCGTGACCATAACCACTGGCCACGCGGTCATCTTTGAATCTAGTGAGGCTCAAAATCCAAACACTGGTGATGCGTCGAAGTTACGTAAATTAAGTGTCAGCTTAGATGTACTGTTTGTAGTGTATTGTATGTCTTCAGTGTTATGAGTTTATGCGTACTAAGAATATCGCGACCAGGAAAACGAGAGAGTTTTCCTAAATGTCTTTTAAGACTATTATTTTTTTTCTTTTTTTTTACTCTATCCATTTTAATAGTTGGTACATTCATTTTAAGTGATAGATATCGGATTAACCTGTGGTATTACCTTCATAATAGTAATAAAAAATCGATAGGGAAGTTAAAAGTAGGAAAGAAAAAATCAAAATAACGCTCACACGCTTTGAGTGATAGAGATGATGATTAATTCTTATAAACGTTTTTCTTTTGGGAACAGATTAATCTACAGTTTACTAAAGTAAAGAGACAAACAGGAAACAAGAAATACCAAAAAATGGATTAAAGATGTGACAGGGAATGGAATTGGAAAGAACAATCCGTGATGTGTTTAAAATAATATTTTCACCATTTTGCTGGGTTTTTTTTTATTTCTATGATTTTTGTTAAAAATTTGCTTTCTCTCTTTTTGCATGCATGAATATAGTTTTCGTTTAATACGACAGTTTAAAACTTACGTCATTAAAAATAAAAAAACATGTTTTTATCAAGAAAATTTCTGAAGAAAAATTGAATTTTGAAAATAGTATTTTCAATTCCTTAGACATGTGAAAAGTATTAAGTCTCTCAAATATAAAAAAAAAAAAATTTTCTCATTTTTCCTTCTCTCTCAAATTGTCGTATTAATAAGACCAAATATTTTTCTACGAATGAATTTTATTGTTTTAATAGAACTTTAGTTTTGTTTTATAAGTTGATACAAACTAAAATAATAAACTCAAATGTATTGTTCTACATTAAAACACTATACTAAATAAATATGACTGAAAACATTTTTTAAAATTTAAAATATGTTTTTGCAGAATAATGATAGCATTTGTTACAACAACAGGTTATTTAGCTTAATCTTAACGTAATGTTTCCCCAAAAGTTTTGAAACTTAAAGCACTTATGCACACAATAATATGCTACTAACTTAAGCTAAAAATCAAATCGCCAGGTTAGTACATAAAATTTAATTTTTTTTCAGTTTTAAATTAGGACAAATTAGCAAATTTGAGAATTTGGTGCTCGACTTTAAATTACTATAATATAGTACTACAGTATGTTTACTATAATGAAGTTTGTGGTACATGATGGACTATTCAGTTTTATCTGCACAATACTTGTATTCAGAATACCTGTATTTGGAAATCTAATTGCAGTATCAGCTGAGGGCGTATTTAGATTTAACATTTTCAGTAGTATTCCATCCCTTAGAAATATTGTTTCTCATAGCAGCTTGAGACCACTTTAGACATGTCATTATCTCAGTTGGAAAAAAAATTGATGATGAAGATTCTAGTTATATAAACTATTTTTTAAAATAAAATTGATCTTGCAGTCAATATAGATTAAGTAACTATAAGAACTCAAAAAACTCAAAACATAATTTAGCAGAAATTATTTTAGTAATGAAAATTGAAATTAATAACCATTTCACACTTAAAGAGTTCATTGTACTCAAACCTTTTCTTAAGTACTTCAATTTTAGAGTGGAAAAATGTTTAAAAATGAAATCGAAAACAAAACCTAAGCTCAGAAAACTTTAAATATCTGAAAAATTAATTTGTTATCAGATCTGAAATATGATAAAAGTCAGAAGAAAAAACACCGATGTATTTGAGATTTGTAGGGTACTTACTGTGTGGCCTTAAATCAGGGAACTGTATTTTAGAAAATTTACTGTGAAAACGGATAAACCCATTTTTTGATGAATAACGTAGGAGTTTAGTTCAATAATTATCTCATGTATATACAAACTAATTGCATTAATTTTAAACTGCCTGATTAAAGTCAAAATTAAGCATCACGTTTCAGCTTCATCAAGTATTTTTTGGCGCAAATTTCTTATTAATAAAACCGAAAGGTAGTTTTAAAGAAAACCGAGAACACAACATGTATTTAATTTGTATTTTGAATCGATAATATAAATCCATATAATTACATAGCTTTAAATACTCTCAGTGATGAAAATACAATTAACAATTTAAAATATCTGGTTATTTAAGTGATATGCAACCTTCATTTCAAGAAATCTCTGTGTGTTAAATATTTAGGAATATATTTTAAATTTTATTATAACGATATCAACGGTTTTAAACCATTCAATAAGGGACAGAAAAATCTGAAAATAAATTACTGATTCATTACCTGTAGATAATATGGATGATGATTATTATCTGTTGAATTTTCATATATATAAGGAATTCCCTATACAACTCTTCCTATACGTAACGAATCTCCTGAGTGATAACAATACAAAAGTATTTCAAAATGAAATTAATTTTTTTTCGTATCAATTGTACTCGAATACTTTTCGTTACTGTACAATTAAACAATTTTCAGGAAATACTTCGAAGAGAAAAATGTGTGCATTTACCCACATCATACATTTTGAATCGAAGTCTGTAATTACTCACTAATTATCAGCAAATACAATTTTTAAGTCGCATTTATAAGCGTTAAATTTCATACATGTCATGTATAAAAGATGTATTTAGAGGCAGATACATACACAGAGATAAAAAAACTATCAAAAAATATTCTGAAATCTATGGTACAAATAAAAATTTTATGTAAGCTATGGAATCTAATTTTATCTGTTTTGTGAGAGGAAATTTTAACTTAAGAAAATTGCTAAATTATAAATATATATTCTTCCAGTCAAATTACGCATTTTGCTAATTTAGTTACAGAATTTCTGAAATTTCAGATTAAAATGTTTAATTTCAACTTTTAGACTAAGTTTTCTGATTTTAAATTAAAACTTGAATTAATTACCTAAATTAAAAAATGATAACTATAAATTGTTTATTTTTAGTGTGTTTTCTTAAGATTGCAATTCTTTTCAGTTATAGTGGTGGTATTTTCGTAGTTTTCAAAAATATATTTGTCTGATAATTGAATCAAAATTTTTCATCTGCTTGTCATTAGCAAATGAAAAGAAATATATGACTCTTTAAAAGTATCATATTGTGATCTTAATGGGGATCTTGGAGTTTTATTACAATAGCTAAGTAATTTACGTATAATATATCAATAAGAATCAATAAAAGTTGCAATATTGAATTACAGATATTTACAGTATTGGAAGTCCATTTTATTATTTTGATGAAGAAATATTTTTATCTTTAAGAAAATGTATCGAAAAAGAAATTTTTTTTTTCGACTGCAATTTTTTTTAATGTTTAATGAGCGATAGAAAGGAATAATTTTCAAAAAGCGCTTCGAATGAATATATATTTATGCTATTTCTATGCACATGTATGCTCTTTCACATTTAAAAAGTATCGAAAACCAATACAAACAACGGATTTCTCTAGTTATGAAATGTAATATAAAATTCGATATATTTTTTAAACTGTGTATAATAAAACTTTATACACAGCTTGAAAACTTAAATACGGAAAGTAAAAAGGCTGGATTTGAAGTGAATCTTCCTCTATTTCTTCAGGCTGCAGCGGAACAATGGGAGATATTGCTCCCAAACGGCGAAAAGTAATTCATTTCCATCATGTATATGTGGGCATATTTAAATATAGAAAATCAATTTTATGAGCCCAAGAGCGAAAAAATAAAGATTGTTCTCTATTATTTATGGAGTTTACTCAGAAACTCGTTGGAGTATGGAATAAATGGTATAGTATAAGGTTTAAATCCACTGGCACATTGCGATTTAAATAACGTATGATTCCACCAATATGTTTTTAATTTCCCTTACTGTATCCAATAATCTTCAAATGAGGTTATAAAAAAGACAAAGTTGTTGATTTTCCGGAAATCTAAGATGAACAGGAAATTGTCTGGAATTCTGTACTTTGTAAACATTCAAGAAAGCTATTTTCTTTCCTAAAGAAGTTTCTTAGAAAATCTATTCAAAAAGGCCTTTAATCTTCTATTTAGCAATTGTGTATGTATGAACAATGGGGTAAGGCTGGATTGCGCCTCTAAATTGATAAGGATGGAGATATTTATCTATAAATTATGAAATGACAATGCATTTCGTAAGTCTTTTTCCTCAGAATATCATAATTTTTTTATTAGTTTTTGTAGGGCGGAAGAACAGAATTTTACGAAAAGATGAAAAGTAACAACGCTGTGTGGTCCAAAAAGTTCTTGGTATTATATAATTTCTACATTTTTTTTGATATTTCGTAGGGTTCAGTTGTATGATAATTGTATTTTAACTATCATACAGCTGAAAATACAATTATCATATAGCGTGATATTAAAACAAGACGATGAAAATCAATGAATTAAAAAATAATTGCAGTCATTACATCTGCTTGATAATTATCAAAACAAGTTTAAATTCCACATGAAAGAGATTTTATTTTTTAAATTTTCTTCATAAATAACACAAAGTAGAAAAACTAATTATGAAAAATTATTCCTTTCAACAGCAATATTTGTTAAAAAAATCTTTTTAGTCCATTCACTTTTTGTAAAATAATGTGCTTAAATTCCAATTTTTAACACAGAATATGTGTACATGTTTATATATTAACTTGAACAAGCTATTTACATGCTGATTTCCATATTGAATTTGAATTTGCTTTTCGCCATTGATTTATCTTATACGGATTAATGTATATACTTAATTTGTTGGTTCCATTTTATTTAATTTCTAAAAATTATTAAGATATTACATAAATATATAACTTTAGTAGAAACTGTCCATGGTATTAGAAATTAAACAAAGAAAAGAGAAATCACGTATTTTATTTTTTGAAGCTCGGAGGGAGGTCAAAACAGGTTTTATTTATTTATGACAAACAAAATTGACAGATAAAGAAATATTTGGAAACAAAGAAAAAACTTCTAATCCTAATGACTAAAGTGGTTTCTTCCTTTACTTTTCTTTACCAAAAAAAATGAGAAAGAAAGAAAGAAAAAAGAAATGTTCACTGAAACTACATGACAGAGTACCATTATCCAACATTTCTCTTCTCAGCCTAACTGAAGAGTCAAAGTCAACGCTTGATTTCTTCCAATTTGTGTCCGAGATTTATTGACATTATCCGCTCTCAGAACATAGGACGTTTTTCAACAGAATAATAACTTTTTTCTCGAAAACTACTTAGAAAATACTTTCATCAAAACACTACGGATGGAAGGAATGAAAGTAAGAATAGTATTTATCTATATTTAATGTAATTTTTGAAGCATCTGAATAGTTTATAAATATTTTGGAATCCAGTGCTGCCATGTAAAAGTAAGGATAAGTAAAAGTGTACAGATTGACCTATTTTACGATATTTATCCTTCATATTGCATGTCTTAAAATAAATGACTTAAAGTTTTGATCAGTTTTAGGACTCAGATTTAAGACTTAATAAAACCGATAGAATAACTAACTTGATTTAAGAGTTAATAACCGATAGAATAACTTACTTATTTCATGAAGAAAATAATCAACATTTATGGACGCTTATTTTATTATTTAAACATATATATATGGAAAAAATGTACCGTTTATATAATAATATATGCTTGAAAAATATAGTTTAAATTTTTCTGATAACAAAGTCAGAAATCCTGCAAAATTTTGATGTTAGTAAATAATATTTTTATGACTTTAAATAAATAATAAAAATTATGTAAACTTGTGACGCATCTTCGAAAAAAAGATCTGAAAGTAATTTTAATGCAAATTATATTCTAAAGTGTTTTTAAAAAATAATTTAGATAATTTTTTTTCAGTCATATTATTAGATGGTACTTAAAAAAAAAAAAGAAGAGTAAGATTAACCTGGCGTTTTTCATATTAGGGCTGATATTATTTGTGTTAAATGCTTACTATATAAACTCTGATTTTCAATATTTTTTTTTTCCATTTCTTTATTATACCATTTTTTTCAATTTTAATTCCGCGCGCGCTTCTGTGGTATTAAGATAATTTACAAAACAACATAAAGCTTGATTTTTCGTTTTATGGAACTAAATTAGCATTCTAATAAATACGTGTAAAATAAAAAGAACAACAACATTATCTCATATTTAGTTTTAAGGACAGCAAAATCAAAACATATGAAAAGTGAAAGAAATTACTGATGGATTTTCTTAGTGAAAGATGTTGAAGATTTAGTTAAAGGATAGCTTTCTTAATCCCTTCATTTATGGATCTCTTTCAATTAAATTTGTAGCACAATTAGTTAAATGTATCATTCTTTACTTAGCGTCGCATAATAAAGAATAAAAATTTACAAAATAAAATGAAACTAGTTAATTTTACATCAGTTGTCTTATTTTAATAAGATGTTAATAGATTATGCAATCATTCGAAGACTCATTTCCTCACTGTTGTCATGGTGGGGAAGTTTTTAGTGCCAGTTAATTGTCACCTCATTTATTTGACCGTGGTTCATAATTGTGAAATCCTTTGCGAATAGTTGGCAATGTTATTAAACCAGCGTTTCTCAAACTGTGGAGCGAGTTCTCCCCCCCCGAGGAGGCGTGATAGCCCTCAGGATGTGTGGTTATCACAACCATACATGAGCATATCGAAAGGTCGAAAACAAAAGATTATTTTAAAAACATTGTTAATTTACTGAAAGGAAGGAAAATAAAACACATCCTGACGTAATAAAAAATAAATACACATTTACACTGATATGAAACATTTATAACTGTATTAGTAATGCACAATGTATTTGATGATTAATTTAACAATACTATGTTAAAAACAAGTTTAATAATTACGAGTGATCCCATGAGCTTGCCATATATAAAGTTATATAAAAATTTAACACTTACCTTGATAATTTGTACGACTTATAATTGAAGAAGTATTGCAGCGTTAGCACAATGTATATTATTATTGAATTATTATAATAGGGGGCGGCGAGGAAAATAATGATTGAAAATTGGGTTACAAATCTTGAAAGTTTCAGGAACACTATATTAAACAATCAAAATTTTTCATTTTTTAGAATGAGTACAGCATCTATACCTTTTATTCCATTTCGAAAACATATATGAAAATTGAATAAATATTATTTTGTTTTCTCCAATGTAAGTTATTTCTTTGTTAAACTTCTTACCTTTTATTGCATCTTCTACGGACCTATGTGTTATTTTAACACAAAATTGAGAAAATATGTTTACAATTAAGGCTACACGGTACCCTTTTTCAAAAATTTTTTGGAGACAGTTAGAAAAAATAATTGATGTTTTATATTTAGATTATATTATTAAACTGATTCTATAAGTAAAAAGTCAGTTTGACCAGTCATTATTTTACAATTTTAAAAAATTAAGAATTTTTTTGAAGTTTTTCAAACTTTTATAAAATACTCAATTTTTAAAATTTTTTAGTCATTTTAAGTTATGTATGTTTCTTAGGTTATTGCAAACAAAAGTTAGTATGGATTTGAAAATCTATTCCCTTGTTGATTTTTAATAATTATTTTTCTAGAAAAACCCGGAAAAAACACGAAAACTTTTAAAACATCAACTTAAGCATTTTTTAGAAAAAAGTAACCAGAGATCTCAGCCCTAAATCCCTACTAACTTTTATAGGACATAGGTTTGGGTTGATTGCATATTAACGTCGCACTGTTCAGCTACACGAGGGCTTTTGGTGACGGATCACGTAATTTTGAACCATGGTCAAGTGACGTGGATGACACTTGAGCTGGCACCACCCTCTCCTAACTACCACACCACACCAACAGGAGGACGTCTCAGCTCTCAACAGATTTAACGTGCATCACTGCCCTACACGGCGGGTCTTTAGTGGTACTGGGCTCGAACTCGCGACAAAGCAAGGCAAGCAACGATCCGATACCTATACCACTCGACTACCGCGGCCGCGACATACGTTTGGGAGTAAATACAAAAAAAATTCAAGGCTCTATCTTGAACGGGAAAAAAGCCTTAGGGATTAGAAGACACTTATACCTTCAAAATTGAAAGTCTAAGAAAAACGCATTTAAAGTTTCTAAAGTCATAAAACAAAAACTTATAATGCCCGTAAAGCTCTAATTTTTTAATATGTTATTTTTCAATGTATGTTCTGCATTAAAACACTATTTCAATTAAATATGGCTGAAAATAATATTTTTAATTCAAAATATATTTTTGCATAATATTGATAGCATTTGTTAAGACGTCAGTTTATTCAGCTTTATCTTAACCTAATATTTTCACAAAAGTTTTGAAATATGAAGCATTTATGTACAAAATAATAATGATACTAACTTTAGCTAAAAATAGTCAGGTTTGCTCATAAAATGTAATTTTTTTCAGTTTTAAATTGGAGCAGTTTAGGAAGTCTTAGCTCTTGTACGACTTTAAAATACTGAAATATAGTACTACAATATGTTTAGTATAAGGCAGTATCAGGAAATATTCAGTTATATCTGCAACATTTGAATTCAGAATACTTGTATTCGGAAATCTAATTGCAGAATCAGCAGAGGACTGATTTTTAGTAGTATTCCATCTCTTTGAAATATTGTTTCTCCCAGCAACCTGATAACGTATTAGCCATGGCATTTTCTCTACAGGAAAAAACTAATGATAAAGCTTTTAATTTATATAAACTATTTTTAAAACAAAAAATGGCCATGAAATTAATCTTAATTAATTTATTATGAGAACTCAAAAAACTCAAAACATAATCATGCAGAAATGGTTTTAGTAAGGAAAATTGGAGTTAATAACCATTTCAAACTAAAAGCTCAAAAATATTTTTAATTAATTCAATTTAAGAGTGGAAAAATGCTTTAAAAAGAAACCGAAACCAAAACTATAGCTCATAAAACTTCAAATATCTTTAAAACTAATTTGCTAACAGATCTGAAATTTGGTGGGAAGCTTCTCAATGATATGAGCCACTAGAAAATGTAAAAAAAAATTCTTTTGGTAAAACTCAAATTTTTAGGGTCCGGTAGTCTTAAGCAATTTACTTTTCACTCAAAGGAAAAAAGCTTATCACGATTGTTCTTAACATTTTTGTCAGAATTGCAACACAGTGGAAAATATAGATAATATTTTCTAAAGATTGCTATAAACATTTATATATATTATTCTTAATAAAATAATATTTCTGACGAGCATGTACTTTTGAAAGTTTAACTATGAAGAAGTTAGTTTAATTGTGTTTATATTCTTTTTTTCTTTTTTAAAAAAAAGAGAAATGTGATTTTTTTCTTTAATTTAAATAAGTTGTTGATGCTGATGCCACCAGTCTGACGTAGTCAGATCGAGGCCCACGAAATTCATCTGGGCTAGCGGCTAGATGTACGCCTGTCGTTGGCCCTAGCCTTGAGCACCATACAGGTGACGGTACGATTTAGCTCGGTTCCACCCCGATTTTGAGGAGAACGCCATCGGGGAGGTCAGGGGCCTCCCACTTCTAATTCCTTGCCACCAACCTCACGAGAGAACTTAAGGCTCGACGGTTGTTTAGAGGCGTTGTTTTAGACGGTTGTTTGGCCAAGGCTTCGCAGATGGAAGTTCAGTCCAACATGTTTTCTGTGTTAATTGGTGTGGTACCCAAACATCATAAGCTTCTTTTTGAATGCAGCTTTGTACAAATGGTTTAAAACTGTGAGCAATGCTATGATTACTAACATGCGGTCAACTAGATAATTTTTTGATTTTATCGATATTTTCGACGATGGGCATACTTAAATGGAATAGCGGAAACAAAAACTGCACGTAGTTTGCTATTACAGTATCGAGATCACAGACACCATTCACAAACTCAACCCGCTTGGCTTGCAATTTTGCCTTTATCAAAGAAAAACTGTGAAATGTACCGAATTTTCACTTTGTTGACTCATTTTGAACACCCTGTAACTTAAAACTGAATGGACCAAACAAAAAACAGCAAACTGAATTCTTTTTAGTCCGAATGTTCACAGTTCAACGAACATGAACCTGAAATTGTTTGATCGATACCTTGCGAGATATCAAACACTACAGCAATTTACCGAAACATTTATGGATTTCTTTTTTCCGAACCTAATATTTAGATCTGTATAATTTAGTAAGCTCTCACGTGTATTTTTCTTTAACTAATATTTGAGATTATTAGATCTCTGAGAACCTCTCATTGGGAGTAGTCATTATTTAAACAAATCTAAAAAGAATAAAAGAGAGATTAGATTATCTGAGGATAGTATGAAGTGCAGTAGATGTTAATAGAATGAAAAGTTCAAACTGTAAAGTTATTATTAATCTCAAAGAGAGGTTCACTTAATAAAAAATCCTGAATAAACATATTTGAGGATAGAAAGGTCTTAAGGATAATTAAAAAATAAGTAACTTATATTTTGTTAGGGTTCTATTAAGTAAATCACGAAAAGAATAGAAGCATTCTTTGATTAAGAAGAAATTGCAGTACTGACTTACATGCTAAATTGTAGGTGTATTTGCGTTAAAAGTTAGCACTATCAGATAACACAAAATACAATAATTTATTTCGTTTGAAAACGGTCGGAATACCATAGCCTCGAACTAAATGCTCGAAATCGAACAATTTGTGTTGTCAGATTCAATATCGTTACAGGTAGAATTGATGTCGAATTCATTTTACATAGTACATGTTTACACAATAAACAAATATTAAAAATACACAAATAAGCAATTATGATAATAACACAATATAAAATATTTAACAATGACATGCCACAGATCCAGTCGCCATAAAATAAACGTACGTTAAAAATTGTATTTTGTCTGAATTTAACTATGATCCAACGATGTCTGTGAATTCTAACATTACTCTTTTTTATAAGAGTAAATAAAAAAATACAACAGTTTTTGGCATAGAAAGTAGGTTCAAGAATATATTTATGGTAATTTAAATACCTTTACATTAATCTGAGTAGGAATCTTTTGAGTTGGATGGAGCTTTGCTGATCACTGTGCTGCTGAGGTGGTTGGTTACAAGAAAAACTATTTTTTACATCTAACTTATGTGTTTTTGTGTTCATTTATATTTTAAAAAATTTCAACAATCTTGGTGAGCTGATTTGTTATTATATTTCCGGCGGTTAATTTTATCTACATAAAATTATTGTTTTAGAAGAATCCATATAATTTGTTTCTATGGCATTGTGAATGCACAAAAATAAACTTTTTGTGCTCACCTAGCTTCGTGATCATCTCTTTTTAGAACGTATCAATAGTCAAATGAATCCATCTTTACTGTTTGTCATGAAATTTTACACATCATTTTAATGTCAAACGCTGTATCAAAATTTTAATAAAAATGTTTTCAATACCATTACATTTCTAATTCGATCAATCACTATAAGAAGCTTGAATTTGTCAATGAATATTTATGTTTTACAAAATTTCATTAACTTCTAGTAAGTAAAATAAAATGATAAATGGAACACATAATTGCATGTAGCTTAATTAATACCTTTTTAAGTAAAACTCCTTCAGATTTGATTATAAATAATACAGTAGCACAATAAAATTATAATTATAATTTGCACCTTAATAAATTGTAATAGTAGTATAATAAAACAGAGATTAAGCAAATTTGTTTAATTCTATTGAAGTTATTTTTAACAGTTTCAATATATATACGATTTGAACAGATCGCAAATGATGACTTAGAGATTTATCTCCAAGGATAAAATATTTACTTAGTATAAAATCCAACAATCGATGCTGCTGGTGTAATACCCCCAGAGGACTCATTTAGAGTCTCGAAGCAAGTGGGCTTCATAGCCCAAAATAGTACTTACCCAGTTCAATTGTATCTGAAACGACCAGATAAAAGGAACAGATCAGGACGAATTCCTTACTGTAAATAGCAAACCGGTAATAAGTTACGATATTTAGCGACTTTTATTTCTCTGGAGGTTTGATTAAAGCTACTTTACTTTGTTGTGACTGGATTATTCGTACGCCATAAGAATAATTCGTTACGTAATCTCTGTGAAAGTTCTAAGCTTTTAGGAGAATGACGTCAATAGAATTATTTCTAGATTAGAGGGATTTTCAGAGAAATTATATGCTTTAAATAAAGAGAAAGGCAATTATCTGTCTGTCGTTTGATATTTATTTTATACGAAAGAGTAAAATACTAAATTTACCCTTTTCATCATTTGAAACTATCATTTCTGTTAATTTACTATAAGTGTGGTTTATAAACCCAATGAAGATTATAATAAAAGTGCGATCAACTAACCCCATTTCAACTTAGAAAGCATCTTATACTACTCGATTATACTAAGAATGCTATTTTTAAGCGATTAATAGTTAATATTTAGAAAAGGTATCCACCTTGCACTATCTGCCATTTTCGTTATATTTATGTACGTCACAGAAATAAAACTATTATTTAGCTAAGATTAGCTAGCGATCTGTAATTGTAACGCTTGAGGTTAGTAAGCTTAAAGTTCACACATATTGATTAATAAATTTGTTATATTTTATGCATGCTTTGAAGCAGTCTGACTTGATATAATTTGAGATTTGTTTTTATTAATAAATCGAACAGTAAAGTTATTGAGGGAAATAATTATTAAAGAATAATAAGTTCCATAATAATTTATCCTCTATTTTAAGGAGTTTTGAAAATTATTGACATCAAGGGAATCATAGTAGATGATAGACTCAAAGCTATGAAGTTTTAATGGTACTTACGTATTCTCACAACCTAACATATTATGAAGCGAAGCCTATGGTTGTCAATTCAGAGCGTACGATATATAGGAAATCGGGGTTGCCAATTTAGCGAGTTATTATTAGAGTTGGCGATTGTTGCGATAATACGTAAGTACCTACTAACGTATTATCGTAACTGTATTGGCAACATTATATGAAACGGAGTAAATGGTAGCCAATTTAGTGAATACGACACATATGAAATTAAGACTGCCAAATTGGCGAGTTATCTTGAATGTTGGCATTGTTGCGTTATACGTAAGGGCAATAAATAAATATTTCAAAGAAAATATGTTGTTGTCAACTTAAGGTCGTTTTTATTTTTGAATACCGCCATCGTTAATTCTTGGATTATCAATAATCTATAGAAAACGAAAAGATATCTATAAAACAACACCACTGAGAAGCAATAGTTTTGGAAATGCGTGGAATAAACGAAATAGTTGAGGTACATCTACTAGTAGAGATTACGAAAAAACCAGAAACATATAAAAGAAATTTTAAAAATTTAAAAACAACAACAACAAAATAACCGAGACATTTGTAATGAAACAGGGGAAAGGTAGGGTAGTAATTCAGAAGACAATGGAGCAGGTGGTGACAAAATGCACAGCCAGTGCATCATTTTTACTGTCCAACATGTTTTTGGAAGACACCAAAAATGGGCAATTTATCCAGTTATATCTTTTTACCGAGATAATCGAACTGCTCATACAAAGAGCCTGTAACGTATTACTGTTCCATGTGTGTCATTGGAGATCTCCCTATATATTTGTGAACTTATTCCGAATTATGCACACACATACCGCACATATTTTACAACGAACAAATTCTTTACAAACAATTAGAGGTGCTCCTCGGTAACTACTTTAACTTATGGGGCAGTGGATATGAATAATATCCTGAATACCTTTAAGCCTTGACAAATAAGAGCGCTTAAAAAAGCATATTAAAATTAGTAATAAACAGTCGAATTGCGAATTATATTAAATAAGATGTGTACAGGCACTTACAACGTAGTTTCCTTTGCAACGCGGCTGAGGAAATGTGGAAATTTTCCTACAATGCCACAATTTTATGCATGCCTATTATTTTTATGCATACATTGAAATACGTTTAATGCGAAAACTCTTAAGACGAAATATCGGTTAACACGAAATAATATACAATGGTTCCGACAAACTGCAATGCATTTTCATGCCATTTTTCTCTTAACACAAAACGAAAATCGTTTAACACGAAAGATGGTGAATGAGGATATTGAAACCGAACCGACACTTAATTAAATGTTTGAGAAAATTTCTATATTATTGGACTGTCCCATACTGTATCATTGGGAGAATTCGTTGCACAATATGATAATAATGTGTGTACAGCCCCAATTATGGCAGACAAAGACATTTTGGAGTTTGTTCAAATCTCAAAAAATATCATTGGTGCAGATTTGGACGACAACAATGAAATTAATGATGCAGCTCCAGTTCCCACGTCATCCAAAATGAGGAACATCATGAAAAGTATGCGCAGTCATTTAGATGCACATTTCAATGGTGAAATGAATAACCAAATGGACTAACTACATCAGACAATTTGACACGAAAAAAGACAATGAAAAAAATATTTTTCAAAAACTCAACAAATGCTTTGTTTTTCAAAAAATCTTGAAAACTTTGTATTAAATTTCATTAAGTTCCCCTGAATATTTTTGCTTCATTAATTTTTATTAAGTACATGTATATATACATATCTATGTAAATAAAATGTACTTTAATAAACTTAATTTTTTTGATTACTCAGCTTCGTGTTAAACTATTTTGTCTGTGTATTAATTTTATGCGTACATTAGGATAAACTTTTGTTTCAGGAAATATTATACTCGGTGATTCAAAAGAAAGCTTTCCTCATTTCTTTATCTCTATTTTTGGGCAGGAAATCAGAAATTTTTTTTTTTATTATTTTGCTTACTAAGTGTGGACACACCCATGAACAAGTGTTTTATATTATTAACAATATAGTGAAGATAAGTTGTTTTTGCAATTTTTCTACCCACTTATACACCGTATATTTCCGTGTACAAGCTGAGAGAGTTTTTGGACTTTTTTAAAAAGTTAAAAGTAAAGGGGAAAGTTTATATGTATCAACTAATCTCGGAAAAAGTATTTAAAGAAAAACGGTATTTTTAACACTTATCGTCATCCATGTGCAAGCGATTTTAATCTTTTAATTTTTCAGGATGTTTTAAATGGAAATTTTATTCTAAAAGAAAGCAAAGGGTGTCGAAACTTCTTCAAAATCACTGCCTGTATCCGAAATTCCAAATATTTCGTAAATTAACACTCACTCATTGAGATGTTTGATTGAATATGATCATCATTCAGCGAGTATTACTTGCAGAACATGACATTTAGGTCGACGAATATGGAACGTATACGATTAAAAAAATAGTACAGAAACTAAAACTAGCTTAGTGTTCAAGATAATTAATAGAAGGAAACTATTGTTAGCTTCAGAAAGGGTTCCCGAAATAAATTTACCTTCGTTGGCTTCAGGCGTCTTACTTTACAGCAGTTTGATTAGAAAATATATCGTCCATTTAACAGCCTTTTTGCTCTCATGGTGATATGTTTAAAATTGCAAGTTTTATTTTTCAATTCGGTTACATTCAGACAAATAAGGTGAGTGAATGTAATGGGAACTTATTGATAAAAATTTAGCCACTGCAATGCCGAATGAAAAGTCAAAATAGTTTTTAAAAATGAAATTTTATATCTCTTCACATGTTCTAGACCTACTATAGTATGTGACGGTATGAAATAAATATGTTAGCATAACATATTTTCTGTTTTCTGATTTTAAATTCAATTATTAAACATGAAATTCTGATCTTTTAATATGATTCTGAATTTTATTAAAGCTTTTTATGAAATGTTTTTAAGTGTGTATAATTATATAAAAAATAATCGATTTGTTACTCCATTAAAGAAAAAAACCAAAAAGACCAGTGACCAGACAGAACCAGATTTTTATAACCAAAATATCCTAGTTTTTGTATTAAATTATCGTTTTATGTGATTCAATTTCCCTCAAAATAATATCTTCAGAAAATAGATCTATCACGTTGTAGGACTCTTATATGAAAAGCAGGGGCGTAGCTACCACCGTATCAGCCGTATCAATGATACGGGGTCCCTAGCTACAGGGGCCCCAACATGTGTAACTACAGTTCCACTACAGGGCCCCCTTACCTAAAAAAGGGCCCCGAAGGAATTTTGATACAGTGCCCCCTCAGAGCTAGCTTGAAAAGATTAAATATTTTATGTACAGTTTTAAATCAGATTAAGTTCTAAAAATTCATTTTTTTCTTATATTTTTGCGGGTTGAGTAAATAAAAATATTTGTAAAACATTGAAGTTTTTTTCCTTAGAAACTGTTGTAATTGATTAGAAAAGAGAGGGTGTTTAAATTTAAAATTCTTTCCAATATCATGTTTTTGAAATTTAATTAAATTTTCTCCGTTTTTTAATTATGATAAAACTTACACAATACCATGCCTAAAAGAAAGATATGATCGACTTTTATCTTTTCTAAAAAGTGACTTTGCAGTTTTATTTCAAACATTGAAAACATGAATTTTTTTATATTTCACAGTCAGGTAATCTAGCTTTCTCATTAAATTTCCTTCTCGCAATACAAATCATGTTTGGACTACTTTTGCAAAAAGTAATTTCAATGTTTCAAACTCCGTCCGTGTTTGGTTTTTAAAAATCAGAATTTTCAAAAATATAATATAATATGACAAAAATAATATATTTCTTACTGCAGCTATTCTTAACATCAGAATAAACCAATGTAAAAGTTATTAATAAATTATGGAGAACAATGAAATAATCTAATTTTAAATAATTTTTCTCATTTGTCCTTATCCAAACTATTGCTTTTGGCCACGATAACCTAGTGGTCATGGTCATGAACTCGAGACCGATTTTTCATGAATGCTAACCCGAGTGCCGTTGAAGATCCACTCTCAACGTAAAGAAAGGCTGACGTACGCTTAATCTGTCATGGCCCAAAGTCCTACCGATGGTATGATGTGGTGGTTTGTAGAAAGGGTGCCATTTCAGGTGTCGTCTTATCGTTTGACTATTAGTTCAAAATTTCGTAGTCCGTTGCCAAAAGTCATCGTGTGTCTTTATATTACGATTTAAACAATCACTCATCAAACTATTATCTGCCTCAAACCATTTACATTAGAATATATATTGTCAGCCTAATTATCAGACTACGTAACTCCACCGGTGCAATTGATTTGATATAGGGGTGCAATGCGCCAAGCGCTTTTTGGCGCGATTATTTAATCGTGCTAAGCAGTGGTTGCTGTCGGGTTACATAAAATCCAAGAGGACGGCCTAGCGTTTCCCTTTTGTTTTGTCTACGCCATGCCTCAGTGCGCGCTCCGCTTTTAATTTATTCCTTCGATCAGTGTAATCACTATTTTTTTTTATTTCATAATAAAACTAGATTTCGAAGGGAGAGGGGGTATAGCAAGATTTTAACATAAAGTAAATACAACAGAAAATAATATTAATGTATTACACTTCCAGATCTAAATCATTTACACTATTTTAAGCGTTCAGTACACAAAATTTGTAACAATATCACAAGATAAAAATATCAAAGTAAACCATATTGTAATATTATCGCCTATCTTGGCGAACATAAACAACAACTTGACGCCTAGCCCTATTGTATCAAATTAGAATCCCAGATGGAGTTACGCAGTCTGATAATTAGACCGACGATATTTTAATCGAATGTACACTAAATTAGTACACTAATTAATTATTAGTAATTGATTAGTTAACTAATAAAGACATTCCAATGTAGCATCTCTTAAAATACACAACCAATTTATTGAAAGACAAAATGAGTATTTGCTACACCATAAAGATTTAATCATGCAACTCTCAGTTAACATTTTCCATTTTATTTTTCATAAGAAAAGCGAGCTGAGTGAAATGAATGATTGCCTTTTATACAATGAACTCTTGTTAAAAAAACTCCACTTCTAACATTGCAACAATGTTTTTTTTGTGTGCGTTTTGATTAACGAGATAAAAAATATTCGATACGTGTTTGAAAATGCACCATTTAACCCCTTGACATATTTCAAACGTCTCCAGTGTCAGTCATAAATTTATTTGCAGATGATATCTGATATGAGTGGAATGAGATAATATTTCTTTAGGCATGTGGCAAAAATATTTAATGAATGATTTATGGTATTTTTCGTCATAAATATAAAAAAAAGATATTTCATTCATACATTTTCAATTGGACGTGAATAGGAATTATAAAGGTTTGATAAGTGTTTTTAAGGGGACACACAATGTGTTTACTCTAAACGAAAACAGATAAAAAAAAAATATATTAAAATTATTTTATAAGTCTAAATTATTCTTGATATATTTCTCTTATTATCACACAAAATTTGAGAGATTTAAATTAAATAAATCTAGTTATACATTTCGTGCTTGTTTCCATTCACATCCTGATAGAAAGTAAGGATTTAAAACTGATACACCTAAAAAAAATAAATTTAAAATGTTAAGAGCTTTTTCTCAATGGGCTCAATTCATGAAGTCACATGATAAAAACAAACACGTGTTTTCCGTTGAATTCAAAACAAACATTTGTAACGTCGTCAGTAGTTAGAAAACAAGAAAATTTGTCACAGCCTCATTTTAAAATTTAAACAGTATTTAATAGCTTCATATGATTAAAAGTCCAATAACTAATGCCTGCCTGGCGGACAGTCTTTTTCCACTGGAGGTCAATCCATTCCGAAAGGCACCGACAATCCCTTGCTTTTCCGGGCTCCTCTCCAGTTTACCCAATGGTTCTCTGTTTCCATCCAGGGTTCCGCCTGTCTCACTCCAGGCTCTATCCCCCTGTCCAGAAGCTTTCTCCAAGTTTTCACCTCTCCATCTGTTCAAGCTCTTTCAAGTTTCTTTTCTTCTCCGTCCAAGTCCTTTTCCCTTCCTCAAAATTACACCCTTTTAAACACCAGGGCGTGGGTCCACCACACGCCCTCGTCTTCCCTCATTGGCAGGTCAGTGCGCCCTGCCCTCGTCCCTGGGCCACTTTCTTTCGTATTTGCAAGCAGCAAACACAAAACACATTCCTCGTCTGTCTGGAATCCAAGGTTATAATTTCATCCAACATCTGAAACCCATTCATCTCGACCACTGGGCCTCATAGCCCTATTCTTAGGCACCGGCATCTCTTAGCCATTGTAAATCTAATCTCGATGTCTGCGCTTTCGTCCGAGGCCAGACAACAAACAATGACCTATTGTCCACCTGCTCTTGTCACCCAACATCTTGCCAAATATAAAAACTTCAGGATGAATACTGCGGGTTCACCCCGCAATCGAAGACATCACACATTAAACTAATGGACTAACGATGATGGTCACATGATAACGGCAAGGCAATCACGCGTTTCTCATTGATTTCAAACCTTGACATACTAAGTTAACTAACTTGTAAAAGTTTAGACAACATTTGTAAATTTACGATTGCAAAGAGTCTACGTGCTAAAATTCTTCCAAACAATTAAAAATACTTACATTATAATGAATACTTTTAAAATTAGCGCATTGTTATATCGCTGACAAATATGTACTTCTCTAGAAGCTAAAGTCTCCTGCAAAAAGCAAAGTTAAGTACAGCGAAACACACATAAACTAAATGGCTGGAAACGCGTGCATTATATTTATATAGCAATTATGACGTCGCATTAATTTATAAACTGATTGGCCGAAAACACGTGTTTGAAGCTATCATGACAATGACGTCACATAAATTCTAGTCCATTGTAATGAAAGCATCATTTGTAAAACCTAGATAAAAATTTCAAAATTCAATTGGGTAAAAATGTTGTAAAATAAAAGTTAGAAAAAAATTTTCTTCAAAAGATTTTTTTAAATTAAAAAACTATATTTTATGTTCATACTTTTAACAAAATGCATTTTGTATACATATGTACTTTCTTTTTAAGAGAAAGTTTCTGCAAAGAGAGAGCAAGAGTTGGCAACACTGGAAAGAACTCATTTGAATAAAACACTAGATAGTTTTTATCGTGTGACTATGACGTCGCATGAGTTCTTGAATTGATTGGCTAAAATCACGTGGTTTTCACTATCATGTGACTATGACGTCACATAAATTGAGCCTAATTTTTTTCTATTTTTTCTATATTGTTATTAATATATGAAACACACAAGTAGGTATGCAATTTTCGAATTCAATCAATTGGAATTTATTAACCAAGTTTAATTTATTAACCAAGTTGAATTTATTAACCAAGTTGAATTTATTAACCCATTTGAATTTGCTTGAATTTATTAACTAAAATTTATTATTCTTAAAAAGTTTTTTAATCAATTTCTTATTAAATTCGAATTTATATATTTCGTAAAGAATTTTTAATAAGCATTCTTAAAAAAACCACCTATAAATTTTAATCATGTTATTATAAAACCCATACTAATTTTTGTGGGGCAGAGTTTGAAAAATTTCTAAATCAAAATTCCTATGTGTACATTAATTATTATAGAAGGACTAGTATTTTAAAATTACTTCCTGGAATTCTTAAACTTTTTTTTAAAAAATTAAATGGTTTGCTTTTTGTAGTATTTTGAACAAGAATCCTATTTTACACATGCAACAAATTTTTTTAAAGCATTAAATTAGAGATTTTTATTTAAATTATACTATATATTCTTAAATTAAAAATCTGAAAATTATTTTCAGAAATAGAATAATCTAACGCTTTTTACGCATAAAACTACATAAGAGAATCTCAATTCGAAACACTATTTCAGATGAAAATTGTTTTCAATACAAATTGTGAATAAAAAATAACATGCGGTTAAAAGAAATAATTAATCCCAAAATGAGAGAAAATAATAATTGAATTTGCAATTTTAAGCTTTACCCTCAAATAAATTTGGGACTTTAAATGCTATAGAAAAGAAGTCAAAATAGATCCATATTTTACGCCAGAAAAAGATTAGAAAGAGAAGTGTACTTATTTGTTACGAAAGGCACAGGAATTAGTGTTGATTACGGAGCACATATAATAATTTCTGTCAGTTCTGTATTAATTATATCTTAATCCACACTTACAGTTGATAATTGTTGCAAAATCAATTGAAGTATAGAGTTGATTTTTTTGCAAATTTAGTCGAAAGATATAATTTACTAGAACTGCAAAGTAATCAGTGAATAGAGAGTTCACAAGAATTGCAAACGTAAGTGATGTCGTCGCAATATTTAGAACTTAAATGAATTAAGGCTATTTTCGCAATATGCACAAGGGCGGGAACTTAACGCGGAGCACATTTTCGGACTGAAAAAAATGTCTCAATTTTTCTAAAAATTTGTGACATTGTAACTCATGCATCTGTTTATAATATGTTTTCAAAATTTCAAAATATTTCGTAAATAATTAGTTTTTCCTTTTAACATGTAACGGAATAGCTCATTTAACATTATGGTATAAGAGAAAAAATGCGAAACACACATTTTAGAAAAGAAAATATGTGTCAACTTGGATAAAAATGAGTAGTATGATAAAATAAGTGATTCTCTACAGCAGTGGTGCGCAAACTTTTTTCGACTGCGACCCCTTTTGTAGAGAGAAAAATTTTGGCGACCATTAGAGAAAAATGTTCACAAATACGATGTAAATAGGCGTATTTCTTTCGTTTTATCGAATAAAAAAATCACCATTTCTTACACATATTAATAGTATTTATAATTTAAAGAAAATAGTGTTTTTGCATAACATAAAAATCTCAGTAAATTGCCTTTTAATGAGATGTATGTATTGCAAGTTTCTGATTATCTCATCGATGTTCGATGTATGTTGCTAATTGCACTGCATATCATCTTCAGGGTCTAAAACGAGAGCTGTATTTAGTTGTTATTGAAATTAGCTTCATAAATCCAGTTTCACATAAATACGTTGATGCAAATTGTATTAGTAATCTGATGGCATTCTTGCATAGAACGGATATTGTTTTTCCACGGATAAATAATACATTTTTGGCAAGGCTGAGTCATAAATTGGATTTCGGAAGTTATATAATTACTTAACCTAAATCTATCAATTGCTCTCTTTTCCTTTCTAAATAATTTGAAGAGTTGAGCTGCATATGTCGTGGTGGAAAATGGATCACGAATCCAATCCAAGATTGTTTTCAAGAAAACTCGAATCTTCTCGAAAAATTTCTTTTTTAATCCTTTTCACAATGTGATTGAAATGATGTTTTTTAAATGTAAATATATCTATATTATTTTCCTTGATAAAAATCGTTAAAGCAAGGGAACATGTCGGTGTTGTTTTATTCAATTCAGTTTGCCAGAGACTAAGTTTATATTTTAAAAGCTTGAATTTTACTGGCTAAAGCACATAGCTGAATTCCTCACCCTGCAAGCTCAAATTTAAGTCGTTAAGTTTTCGAAAATATCAACTAAATAGCTCAGCTTCTAGCCAAACTTCATTGGATATAATAACTTGCCAATCTATGTTTCTTTTCGCTTAAAAACATGTACACTTCATTTTCAAATCAAATATCCGTCGTAGTATGCTTTTCTCCACGTGAGAGCCATCTGTCACTGGTGTGTAACAGTAATCTCTATACGTTGAGCTCATCTCTACACAGTAAAAGTATTGAAAAGAGAGACAGTTGTTAAGTGACTGTTGCATTATAATTGAAGTATATTCTGAACTAACAGCGTCTTGTAAATATAAGTTGTGCAACTCTTCATCCAGATCTGCACAAGAGCATGAGGAATCATACAGCGATTAAATACCATAAGATAGGTGCCACTTTAGATTAAGCCTCTGAGCCAATTTGTTCGAACCTGTTAATACTGCAGCACCATCAGTACAAACCGCAAACACAGTTTGCCCAGGTGGACTTTACTTCAAAATATTCATTTATTATTTTCATCATTTTTTCTCCATTTGTTTTTCCTTCCAAACTTTTTGTAAACATAAAATGCTTCGTTATATCTTCATTAAAAATAAATCTAACAAATGTCATAATTACTAGTTGTGACATTTTAGTAATATTCTGCAGCCCCGTCCCCAGTTGTAAAGCAAATACAGATGCTGAATTTTTGTATGCGTTTTATGACATCTGACTCCGATATTATTTCGTGACATTTCGAAATCCGTCAGAGACACGGTATCTTTGATAATGGTATTGTTTTTAGTTCATTTCATATTATACAATTGATGTCATCTTTAGTTGCTTTAGGAAGGATAAGGGATTCCTCCACTATGTATTAGTTTCATCGTTTTTCCTATTAGATAAGAAACTTCTTAAGAAGCTCGTAATGCTTCTTGAGGTATTGTTGTAGCCTTTTGATTTTGCACTTTGAATTTTCAGATTTTCAGCTCGTTCCTTGGAAAGTAAATCGGCATGGTTATATTTTGAAGTTTTTATATTTCCTGCTTCCGTAAAATGCTTTTAATTTAGCTGGTTTCATGCTCTCTATTTGCTTAATTTTTTTCGTTGCAAATGACACATATCGGCGTTCTTCATCAACAACACAAATGTGTCAATAAATTCTATTCGATTTCTTATTTTTTTAGATGGGACATTTAGTTCGGTGAAATTTGAGACTCTTATCAGTATTTGTTCGTTTGTTAGCTGAAGATGTACCTGGTGTACGTATTACCCATTTATCCATTATGAATATAGGAATTAAATTTTTTAATCATTAAACAAATAATAAAAAAATTTATCATTTTTTTCGAGAAATTCAATAAAATTAACAGAGATCTTTCTACTATAGCACATACCTGATAACAAAGAGTAGCAAAGCCCGATAAAAATATAAAAATCATAATTATACAACGTCATCACACGGCATAAAAACTCGAGGAGAAACTAAAACAAATGCAGGCCAATCCGTTACATGCTACAACTTTACATGGAAACGTGCAAAAACATTCAGCGATAATTTTTTGGTCGTTTGTTGGCCTTGGCTTGGTACGCATGTTCAAGATGACTCCCACAGCCCTCCTTGATTACCACTCCATCTCGTAATGGTGCGCACCAGCCTGGACACAGTACGTATAACATCAATACGTCGGATAAATGGGCGCCAGTAAAAACCAACGAATTAACGCGAAGAGGGCGTCATCTACCGGAGTGAAAAACTTGCGTCTTCACACTTTACATACATTACGCATTACGGTCAAAGAAAGAGTGAACAGCAGGAAATTAAAATTGAACAGTAAGACGGCGTTTCACCTTTATATGTACACTGTATGGTATGCAGCATGCAGGCATAATGCATTTCCATAAAACTTCGGCGACCCCTAAAAACTTCTTGGCGATCATTGTGTCGCGACTTCTAGTTTGTGCACCTCTGCTCTACAGGATAGTGAAGCCAGAATATAACGTTAAGGTTTGAGTACTTTTATATCTGAAAAAATATTCCGGATTTGGGTCCTATTCTTCAATATTAGCCGCGAAAACTGCCTTAAAATTTAAATCTTCACGAGTTGTATAGAGTTGTTTTCTTCATGGTCAGAGCTGAGTGAGTTATTTTAACGGCGCACTGAAAGCAACGCGTGGGCTATTGGTGACGGACTTCGTAATTCTGAACTGCAACAAGTGACGAGGACGACACTTGAACTGGTACGCAACTCTTCTAACTTCCACTTCCAACATGAAGCCTTTGAATTTCTAGATTTAACGTGGTGGGCTTTTAACGACACCAAGCCTAGAACCCACGACTCGACTATGCCAATTCCTCATCTTTAGCTGAAAATGAAAAAGAGGACACACAATTTACACAACATTGGTAAATCTCATTGCTGAAAAAAAAAAGATCATGTTATTGTTAAATAAGTGACGGATGTGCCAAATTACGATGTTAGTATATAACTGACTGACTTAGTTAACATAATAAATCTAAAAATATTTCAAAGTTGTACATGACGTTTTATTTTAGTGTACCTGATTTACAATAAAATTAGCCTAAATTTTCAATCTCAAGTAATTCTGCCGAAAAGTTTCTGAATGAGTTAAGAAAAGTTTTTATATGAGTATTAAAAAAATTATTCCTCCACCTAATATTAAAAGAGAATGCTTTAAGCATTAAATGAAATAAAATTTTCTTATCAATGTTTTGCAGACATATTCACACCAATCTATATACTTTTAGAACTATTGCCAAGTTTTAAAAATACAAACAATTTAAAAAAATAAGTGTAATAAAAATATGAAACATTTAAGGGAGCTATTAAAGAGTGAAGTGAATTCCAACTTACAATTTTTTTGAAAACTTTTAAATTTCTCGTATCTGCGTCGCAAAATACCAAATAGAAGGAGGAAAATGATGCAACGATTTCTAAAAGCTCAAAGAAATTATTTTTTTATAGGGTACCAACAATTAATTGTTATCCAATTTATATAATTATATCAAACCATTTCTTCTGTGGTGTTAAGATACGGAATATTAATGTAAAAAATGCATTAATGAAAATTAATTACCATAAACTTATATAATAAATAACTAAGTAACTAAAACGATTTCGAAAGAAGTTAAAAAAAAATATAAACTCTAAGAAAAATATAAATTAAATTTGATATACACTTAAGAATTTTATGAATTGATTTGAATTTTTGGGTCCCCGGGGCTTTCCCTTGAATGGACTAGAAAAAATTTCTTTAAACCCTTCCGGGTGCAGGTCCGGTGGCCACAAAACATTTTTTTAAATCCCCCTCCTCCCCTACGGTGAGGGGCTTTTTCCCCACTATTTCCCTTAACTTTTGGTGGTGAGTAGCGCGCCGAAGTACAGTCTGCCTCAATCCTCACCAGGATTGTCCAGACTCCCCTCTGGCTTGTGAGGTAGAGTGCACCCGATTGCGTCATAATTTCGTAAGTGAATATTTAACGATATTTTTATTGAAATCATTCATTTTACTCTTAATGTTTGTTCTGTGATATATTACAATATATTTCATTGATGGCCCACATCTTAAGACTTAAATCTACTTCTAAATCCAATTTTTTTCATTTATGATACTTTGTTAGTCCAGTTTTCATTTTCATTTTGCATCAAATTAGCAATTTCGGTTATTTTAGACTAATCTTCATGTTGTTCATTTAACTGGTTCTTTTTCATACAAATTGTTGTATTTCATTTCCTTACCCAAGGTGGCCCTTTCTGGTGTTTTGAATTAAAAATGATTAGGGGAAAGGGAGGGGGAGATCAAAATATGTCGATGACCTCTCGGATCGGGTGGGCCTGATTCTATTTTTTCCCCAGGTGCACCCGTTGAAGGGTTAAAGTACTTGGATGGCTCTATAATAAAGCAATATTAGAATGTGAGTTAAAGATTTGGCCCTGGTAGCCAGTGGTTATGGTCCCGAACTCATGGCTGGTGTTATTTCTGGTCGTATCTAGTGTTGCTAAGGAATTTCTGTGCAGAAAGGCTGAGTCACATTAAATATGTTTAGGCTCAAATTCCTTACATTGACGTACTTATCTCTATTAGTAATATAGTATTTGAAACCTATAGTTTTTAACATAGATATGTGTATTCAAAATATCACTTGCCAAAATGCGATAAAAAATTAAATTTATTCAAATTTACCTGTAATGCTGGCTTTCTGTCTGGCAGAAATCATGACTTAGGAGTCAATTAACATTAACTATAAATAAAAAAAACAGCTTAGAATAAATAGCTTTTACTTCAATTACAAATTTTTATTTACATATTTTGCATTTACATAAATGATTATGAAATTATTACCGTAAAATCCGGCGTATAACGCGCATCTATACTTTCAAGCAGTATTTTTTAATTTTAAGGTATATTCGCCGTATAACGCGCACCTCCTTTTTTTTAAGAAACCTGAAATATATGTATGCTATGCTCTTATGTTTTGTTGTCATTTATTCGAAGTATTATCTCAGGCTTTTTAAAAATAGTATATATCTATAGAGTTACCACTTCTTTAAGTTCATAAGGAAGGTGTTTCATTTCTTTTAAATAAGCAGTATTTCTATATATGTAGAAGTCTAATTTTTTTTAATGCTCATATCTTTTTATTTTTAAAGCTATTATTTTTATACCCGGCGTATAACGCGCCTCCTTAAATTTCATTCTTAATTTTTGTGTTAAAAGTGCGCGGTATACGCCTGATTTTACGGTTATCAAAATTTGGTCGCGTATAATAAATTCGAAATCTCGGTACTACATGTAACCAAACATTGTAATCTGGACAGTAGAATCTTGTTTTTCTTCTTGCCTTCTTTTCTTTACTGTGTCTCTTTGAGTAACAAATAATGCGATGTCGTGTTGGATTAGTTTTCTTCTCTTTTGGGGGAATGTAGTCAGCAAAGTGTCTTTCAGACAAACGTGAAGGGGAGTGCTCAGCAGAACGATGTCCTTTTGCAGAAAATTCCACCGAGTGGTACTTTTCAGTTATTCAAAACCATAAAAAGCACGTATGAAATAATTCGGGAAATACCGATTGTACAGTGTAGATTTTTACATCCCGAGCTACACTCGGGATGAGCTTGGATGGTACGGTTTTCCTGCCCGAACTCACCTAAGGAAAAGCTGGGAAGGCGTTATCAGTCATCACTTTACCTGACATTCGGATCAGAACGTCATTAAACTATGAATTCATTCAGTTTTTGTGGGCGCGGTATCCTAGTGGTTATGATCACGAACTTGTGGGGCCAGCGTGTCATGAGTTCGAGACCTACTGCCACTGAAGATCCACAGTGTAGAAGGGCTGATGCACATTAAATCTGTCAAGGCTCAAAGTCCTTCCGTTGGCGTGGTGTGAAAGCTTGGAAAATGAGGTTCCAGGTCACGTGTTATATAGTCCTCGTCACTTGACAGTGGCTAAGAATCATGAGGTACGTTATTATCCATTCTTTCCTTAAAAAGTCATAACAGTAAATTTGCCTATCTTAATTTAATAAAGATTAAACTCTCTATATACCGCAACTTTTATATTTTCTGGGTTAAGGCTCATAATATTAATTTTTTTTAACCCTTTAACTGTCAAGTTATTTTGATGATTTGGGTACACAAATTGTCAAATTTTTTTAAACCAAAGAAATTCTAACGTCTAACCTTTGAAGTCTTCAGTAAAGTACTGCGATCAATTGAATTGAGCGCACATTAACTTTTCAACGAGAATCAGTCGGGTTTGACAAAGAGATGAAGCCGAAATAAACGTCTCCCGATATATATTCGGGTAAAACAATACGATGCACTCAAAAAAAGTTACCCTGAGTAGTACTCGGGCGTGACATTTTCGAACACCACTGCTGTGTCTGAGATTATCTCGACATGACAGTTAAAAGGTTAATGATATTGCAGATCACACTTTGCTTAAGTCGCTACTACTAATGGTGCAGCGGTGAGTGTCCCCCCCCACCTCTTATGTCATAAAATTCCTTCAAAATAAATTAATTGAGGACTGGGAGAGTTGGTGGTCAAAGTCTGAAATTGGCTTACGAGTCAAATCTTTCTTTCCCAAACCCAGTTTAGATATCAATCCTCTTTCCAGTTACGTAACACAATTCTTCACAAACTATGGCTCATTTCTTATTTGCATCGCTTCAAATTAAAAGCCACTCCCAATTGTCTTTGTGGTTCTGTTGGGGACGCTGACCATTATGTATTCGCATGTCCCCTGAGTAAGGATTTTCATTTGGTCTCTCCATCTTAAAATGCTAAAAACGCGTGGTTCCAATCTATTGTTAGAAATCCTTCCATTCACTCTGGACTAAAATTATGTATTCAAATTGCCTCTACAATCCGGGACCAAATTCCTTATTTGGGATTGGATCGGTACTCTTATGTGGTCACTGACGTTTTTTTTCCTTTTTTCTCCCTACCCTCTTCTTACTTTTCCCCCAAATGTTTCCTGCCTTTTTTCTTTTTTTTGTACGGTGTATTTATATTTTATATTTATATTGCTTTTGATGTACTTGCAAGAATGTTGGAGTAATGTATATTATTTTTCCTCTCTTACCCTTTATGTACTTCATTATTATTTTCAGCTTTGTATCTGTGTACCTTGCAATAACATATGTATTTCGTTTCATTTACCTTTAATTTGTAATATGCAAATTTAATGTGTGCTACCATATAAAATGTATACTATGATTTTGCTCAATAATGATTGAACGCGGGGGGTGGTAGCTTCCCGGGGGATCTTTTGTTGCTCTAAACCTCTTTCGGGTGAGCTCGGTTCCCTTGGACATTCCGCCAATAGTGCTAGTATTGCTTCTAATTGTTGTGATGTAAATAAATAATCTATCTGCTTATGAGACAGACATTTTTTGCTGCTTTTTTTAGCATTGAATACCTGATTCCTATAATGAACTTACTATACTGATTTCTAGATTACACAAATATTTTTATCAATAGAAGTACATTTCTTAGAGTAATTGAAAAGAACATTTGAGGTTCATAGAAAATAGTTAAAAAATATCAGAAGTCGTTATTACAACAATTCCGGAATACTTTTAACAATTGAATAATGTCAGAAGCCATTCAGAGCTGCATAAGGTAAACACTCTTAAAAATAAATATTTTGTGTTGAATATATCATGGCGCGAGAGCTGCATCATAAATCAATGGACTTAAGATAACAATGGTTCAAGATCCATAATGCTATGAAATTATATTTGAGAGAGAATATTCGTTTGTAAACTTTTTACTTAATGCTTTCGATGCAACGGTATCCTGGATTTGCGCTTTAAGTTAATGAAACGTAAGAATTATGACGACTCAAATATTTTTCAATACATTTAACAGAGAAGAGAGAGATTTGCATGTCTTGAATAAAGAAACTAGTGCGTAAATAAAGGAATAAATTCTCATAAATGCATTCCAGCTACCTGCAAACGTTTCACTGCTAAAATTTTATTTTATTTGTTTTCTTTGCTTATATTATCAATACAAATGTTTATGCATAATAATATAATGTGTTTGTTGTTAGGTTAATAGAATGTTTTTGTTGTTTGGATTATGGTAGTATTCTCTTAAGTTTCCAAACAGACGTCAGAGTTGCAAAGGGGCAGGCTTTGTAAGGCTTTAAAAAAAGCGTCAGTCAGACTTTGGGTCCCCTAGAATCCTGCCCCCAGCGATGTAGAGTTTTTTGCAGGGTTGTACGTTACGCCACTGCGACTGAGAGAAATTTCGAAGAGACAGTAAATTTATTTCAGTAAGCACTCTTCTAAGCCCAGTAGATTTCTATACAAAGCCGCATACATCCTAAAAAGATACAAACGTAGATTTCAGTCAGAACTCATTGCATTAAGAAAGTTACCAATAGGGGGAAAATATCCCATTTATTTCATTATAGGTATTGCACGCGAACTTATAAGTAAACTTTATTTTTATGTTGCATAAGTTAATACATTATTATTTTTTAAATTTTAACTTTTAAATAGATTTTAAGTCTATCTTTTTAGATCACTGAACAAAAAAGCATTTTGTCACAACTGTTATTCATAAGATGACCAGTTTTTTTACAAGGAAAAGGAGAACGTGCGTGAAAAATTTTAGAAAAAGTTACATCGTAAATATTTGGAACATTTTTAAATAAAAATACGCTAATTACGCTTGCATTCCTTTTAATTATTTACTTAAATGAGTATTTTCCTATTGAGTATTTTTTTGTTTGTTAATATATCACATTTTCTAATACATTGGAAACTTCGGAGCAAAAAATATCCTTTATATTGAGCTTTACAGTAAATGCTACACTCAGCTAAAGTATCCATATTCAATCTTGATTTCTCGCTTGTCCTAAAATCATTATCAACTGAAAAAACTCTCAATTTCTGCATTAGTTCCAGGTCAGCACAACGTAAATTCAACAAGAATAACTAATCATATGGAAAGTGTTCATTTTTGAAATGGTTAAGTATTTCCGCCCATCTTTTATCAATTTCAGCATGTTGATTTACCAATTGTTCCAATTTATTATAATTTAAATATACTTTCAGTCTTCTAATTTATTCAAACAGACAGTTGTCTTCGATTTTAATATCAGGCATTTCTTTCGATAAAAACTCAACACAATTTTTTATGTCTGCCCAATTTATTTGCAATGAAGTAAAAAAAACTCATTAAAAACTGTTATTTCTTGTGATATTTGTTTCAGACTATTCCTCGACATATTGGAAGCATGTATGGAGATCTTCTCTGAATAGAGATTAACAGATCAGTTTTAAAATACAGTAGAACGTCGTTTATCCGAATCAATTGGGACCAGACACCGTTCGGATACGCGATTGTTCGGATAACCGAAAACCGAATGCGATCCATGCAGTATATGAAACTGGACACTATACGAATAATGAAAATCATCACATGCGGGAAACGTACTTGAAGAAAAAGCAAAACAGGTGCAAAATGTCGCAATTTTACCTTTATTGTGGAAAATAATCACTTATTTTTCGCTGTACCATTATACACCTCTGTTTTTTCGCTGCAAGGTCTCTGAAAAAACTGGTTCGCATATTTGACGTTTCGGACCATAAACGTTAGGATAAACGACGTTCTATTGTAGTGAAAAGGAGGACACTTTTCGCAGAAGGACAATAAACGTTAGGATAGACAACGTTCTACTGTATTGAAAAGGAGGACACTTTTCACGGAAGGACAAAATCTATAAAAAGGATGACTGTCCTCCTTAAAGAAGGACAGTTGATCACCTTATTATTCAGCAACATTTTTTAAGGAAAAGACATTTTATGAATTTTGATGAATAACTATGCAAAAATCTTGAATCTTTTACAACATTTACAAGAATCGTAGAAAATTTCAGAATAAAGATAGAATAAAAAAATTAAATTGTATGCATCCTCTTCCCACATTTGCAATCCCAAGACTTCCCTTTCAATTAAGGTCGACAAGTTTCGTTGACGAGATAGAATGATTTCATTAAATAAATTAATTTACATTGAGGTTTAGGATTATTCTCCAATTGTTACGACACATCTCTTTGAATTGCTGATAACAAGTGCATAATCTCAAAGTGGTCTCATGCAAACTAAATTTGAATTAATTTATTATAATTGAGGCTTTACCTTTTCGACTTGAGTATTCTATGCATTAGTATTGATTCATGAAAAAAACTTTGTATTTTAAATATTCATTTACTATGGTGAAAATAATATATATATATACATATCTATCATGTTTAAGGTTGATTATATTTGAATAAGAAAATATTTTCAATCTACTTAATAATAACAAAATTAAAACAGTACTTAAGTAAAATGAACAAAAAAGAAACAGCTTCGGTTTTCAAATTTATCCAAAGAAATATTGAGAAATTACGTGCGAAACGTACGAAGTATACTACGAAATTTTAATAGATTTTTTATTTGAAATTCAATTACTAGTCTTACAAAATGTAGTAAAATAGAAGAGAGGTGTTCTTGGAACTCTTCATAAAGCTAATTAAAAATCAAGATTATTTCTTATAGAGATACCTGATTAACATTTACCTTTAATCTAATATTGTAATGATATTTTGAGCTAACATATTATTATTCTGAATATATAACACCAATTGATGCAACTATTATGTTCTAATATTCAAAAACTAAAGCATTATAATCCGCTAAAAGTATAAAAAATAAAATCATTATAAATCCATAAAATAACGTTTTTTTTAAAAATCTTGATTACATTGTCACAAGTCTTCTAATGACTCAGTAATAAATAATGCATAGTTTCAACACCTAAAAAATGGGATACAAAAATTAAAATGAAAAAATATTCCGAAGAATATTTAAATATTACCCCAAAAAATTAATGAGTATAATAAACACTATTCTAATTATTTATTTTAAGTGGGAACAGTGTATATAATTAATTTTACAGTGGAATAACTTTGTGGTACTTATAAGTACCGACAGCACACTGGGTGTTGGAACCAACTTTTTTTTTCTCGTCCGTGCAGCTTATTACTGTTTTTCGTTGTTTTGTAGAGTCATCACTATAGTGTAATAGATTTATGCTTTTATGGCATTTCTTTTACCATAACTTATTTATTTTACTTTTTTATGTTGTTTTATTTTAACGTTTTAAAAAAATGAACTTTGAATCTGAGCTTGTTTTTTTCTGCCCCACAATTAAATGGAATATCTTTTCTTATTTCAAAAATTAACAACATTTTAATTTTTTATAAGTGTAACTGAGATTTAACAATAATAGGAGATTTTCAAGGTGCTATTATTATTATTTTTTTTTTTTTATTTAGAATGTCTGGAAAAAAGAAACCCTGGCTCTTCAAGAGGTTTTGGATTTATTACAGAACCTACTATCTGAAATCAATGATGTACTGACAGATGATTTTTCAGATGTAGTAGTCTCAAGAAATTATATGCGCTGGAATTTTCATTAGATTCTTAGCAGGACGATCAAGAGATTGAACTCAAGGTGCAGTAGTTTATGCTAGAAAATACAGCATGTCCTACCCCAGGATGAAGTACTTTAAAAAACATTCAATCGAAAGCTAACTCAAAATGCACAACATGTAATGTATTTCTGTGTATTAATGAAAAAAAAAACAATTTCTTTGAATATCATCAAATTAAGTTTATGTGTGTAAAAAAAGTAAATACATTTTTAAAATTTAATAATCTTTAAAAATAAACATTTTGTGCTGTAAAATATTAGTGTTCTCACTGGTTATTTAGCATTTTGAAGAGTTAAAACTGTGTTAAAGAGAAGTCATTCGGTCTTTTCGTATTATGAGAATATTTGGGCTATTTGACGACGGAAAAAATAAATTTTAATTTAAATTTAAATCTAACAAATTAAATTTTCCAAAGTTGAGTATTTTATTTATGTATATCCCTTAATTTTCAATGCAGTGATTCAAGAAAAAATATTGCATTAAAAAAATTAGCAGTTAATCATAATGTGGTAGATAAAGGGTTAAAGTAACGTCAGTACACGGAGGGCTAAGATATTCCCATAGTACAAAAAGACAGTATGACTTTTCTAACGCTGTTTTAACTTTTAAAAAGGCTAAATAGCCAGAGGACACTAATAATTTACAGCACAAATAATTTATTTTTGAAAATTATAAAATTTTTTTAACCCGGGTGCGGTTTTGCCGGGCACAGAGACACCCCAGGTTCACGAAATCATTAATTCTGGGAAAATCGTTTGTTATCAATTTCCTTGACAGTATCCTGCTATATGACAGTCTTCATGGGAACTAAAATATATTTGTGACATATCTCCCTCTTATTTTTTGGTGTGGCTTGAGGTACTTGTTCTGACTGAGCTCTCCACGCCACCACTTTTGTTCCAAAATATTTTCTATGAACAGGCTGCATTCTTCCAATGTGAGCAACTTAGTGAATTTGACTGCTGTGCTGTATGTTGTAGGCGATGTTTATAAATGTAAACGAGCAGAATACAAAAAAAAGTAATGGGCATCTGTGATCTCTATTGAAGGAAGTTGAAAATGATCAAGCAAGGGTAGAACCTATTGAAATAATGCATATTAATCATGATAGCGAAGTAAATTTGAGAAAAGCGATCAACATGAAACGTTTGAGTTGAAAGGAAAATTTTCAAATGCCACCCAAAGAACTCCATCAAGATAAATATAAAGTCATAAGTGAAGCGCAAAACACACTTCGCCCTGACAAAAAGACATAAGCAAGAAAAAGTAAAATATGTTATTTGTAGATCATCAAAGGTCAATAAAAGTACAATAACTTGAGCAAAATATGACAGTTTTGCCTGCAAATAACATTCCTGTAATGTTAGCGAAAAATGTCTATGATTTGTGTCTTTTATTAAAGTCATGCATGCACATTTGAAACATCTTGGTTCAGTTTAAATGATATTTTTTCTCAAATTATCAAAGAAAAATTGAAAAGATTTTTAAAGTAGGTAAGTATACCTTCTCTTAGTTAAATTATTCACAGGAATAATGATTTTTGTAGTGAACAATAAAAATAAAAATAATAATAAAACAGGGATTAGGGTGACTCAGTCTCTCTGTAATAAATCTAAAGCCTCTTGAAGACTGAGCTTCTTTTTTCCAGACATTCTAAGAAGAGCGGAAACAAGTACAGCACCCTGAAAACCTCCTATTATTGTTAAATCTGAGTTACACACAAGGAAATTAAAAGATTAATTTTTGAATAAATAAATTATAGTTTAAAAAACTAAAAAAAAAGGGGTTAATTGTCGAACTAAAGTAAAAAAATTCTTATTATAAGAATAAAATGATTAACGAGAGGAAAATTAATGTCTGAGGTAAAAGCGTGGGGTAATCTATATATTAATTTTGTTATAATTTCTTACTAGTTCTATTCCGAAATGCTGAGTTAGTGTTAAAATTATAAAGCACTCTTCGTTTTTACCACAATGACTTTAAATTTTCTCGTTAATCTTTTTATTCTTTATTAAAATTTTTTTTTACTTTTTAGCCCGATTCATATAAAAGCTTTTTTATTTTTTTTAAACTATAATTTTCTTTTCATTTTGTTGTTTCAAAAACTCTACTTTTTTTTATTTTTAAACTATCATTTATTCAAAACAAATTTTTCATGCAGTTTGATATTTGAAGGCGGAATTGCGTGGCTGCTGTAATTAGACTTGCTCTTCAATGGATATTAATTAACGGGTCTGAAGGGTATTCTCTCCGTTTACTGGGTTATGGCTTGGTCTTCTTCGAAAAGTTTTAGATTATCGCTCTGATCAAGGCCAAATAATAATAAAAATAACTATTCAGATTTTCTTCGTTAATTCGCGGGTTTTTGTTTTCACTTTCACGTTGGTCGGCTGAAGGGGGGGAATAAATTTTTTGTAAAATGAATTATGAAAAAAAAAGAATGTCTGAGTTTGCATTTAAAAACATGAATTTTTTTTTTTCACTTCACGAGTTTTTTTTTTAATTTCCATTTTCAGAAAAAAATTTGACAATCATTTATATTTTGATAAGAACTTGCTAACACACCTTCTCCTTTCTCACATAAAGAAAACTTTGTTTTATTTGTATTAACTACAAGTGTTTTCATTTTTAAGGCTGCACCTGTTTAAGGAGGGGTCTTTTTTGTCGAAATCTAAATTATCCTAAAATTTGGGAAAAGGGTTGGAAATTTGTCCCAAATCTAAAGTGGTATAGCAAGGTCGCCAATTTAAACGATAGAAGAAATTTGTTGCCAAATCTCAAACCTTCCTTTTTAGGATCTGATCAGGAAAATGGAACAAAATTTAAATTACTGTATTGTCATGGTCTTTTACAAGCGTTCAAAATTTCAATTAAACTGACCTTTTAAAATTGGGTAAAATCGAGTTCAAAGATTTCACTACATACAAGTGAAACTTATAAAAGCGTGTTAAAAAAAAAGATATATTTAACTTGATCATGTAGCAAAAAACATGTTTAGATTCAAATTTCAAAATAAAAAAGGAAAATAAATATAAGTTAAACTAAAAAGAAATGCCAAAAAAAAGCATAATTCTATTACACTTCTGTAATCACACGCTATGATTCAACGAAAAACAGTAATAAACTACCCAGACGAAAAGTGAGCACGAAGTGCTTTCTCTAACATACAGTGTACTGGCAATAATTATAAGCACCACAAAGTTTTTTAACAGTAAAATCACAGTTACATACATTGCTCCAAAAACACTGCTGGACCATAAATCAACACCCTGAAGGAAGCATGCAAATAAATGAAATTTACAACATACATTAGCGGAGGGGAGATATGAAGGATTAAATTTCAGCGCAGACACACATCACGCCAACTGTGGGGCCACCTCAAAACGCTATTTAAGGTTGGGGATTTTGACGATTTCAAGTTCGGCAATTCTTTTTTCTTTTGGTTTTTTA
>BMAV01017752.1:18638-28647 GCA_019973955.1 Trichonephila inaurata madagascariensis | reverse complement strand
AAAAATAAAAATGAATTTTTTTGTTTCTTCCAGAGAAGCACCTGAGCTCTGACGATGTGAAATTGCACCAGGAATTTAATTTTGCCTCTAGCACCCAATCCAAACAGTTACTTTAGGGCATGGATGGCGAACCATTGCCACGCGTGCCATCAATGGCGGCACAATATTTTGGACACGCCACCGATCAAAACGATCAAGCGCGATTGATTCTTCAATCAAGGAATTTTTAGTGAGATTTTTTTCTCAGTTCAAAGAATTATCAAAAATGTTAAAGTTTATTATGTACCCTGATGTGACATCATTTGGTAAACTAAACTTGACCCAATTCGATTGGTTGGAAATTAAAGAATTTGAAATGCAACTTATTGATTTCTAGTCTAGTTCAATATGCATTCAAAAATTTATTGATACGAGGAAAAAGTTTGAAACAGAAAGATTAACAAGTAATATAAGTAAAAATGCTAGTAACGAAATTTTGGAAACATTAACTTTGATTCCAGATACGTTGAACTGTTTGAAGAAGCTAGTCCATGCTATTTTAACCATATTTTCATCGACCTATTCCTACGAGTCATTATTTTCAGAGATGAATAACATTAAAGACTCGCTTGGAAACCATTTGGCAGATGACTCCAATTCACCATGCATTCTGCTAAAAGTAACATCTTACCCAATCCTAATATAATTTATTTGTCATCTAATCTGCAACAGCAGAAATCCCACTAATGTTACTTTATATCATTTGAATTACATGTTTAACTAAAACATTTACTACTACACAATACAAAATGTGTTATTCTGTAGTAAATAAAGAGCTTTGTGTTAGTATTTAGTTTTATTATATTTTCCCAATAATCCCAAGTCAAAATTATTTGACGGCACGTCTATACCTCATTAAGTATTTCTTTAGAAAAAATGGCAGGTTGATCCATAAAGGTTTGCCATCCCTTCTCTAAGGATCTTTAACATGTCACTAGGGATTGCAATATCGGACCAAAAGTTCGATACCGGTATTCGGTATTTTTTAGATCTTAATGCCGGGATACCGGTAGTAGAATTTTTAGGGAAAAAAAGAAAACATTAGAGGCTTCTGTTTTATTTGCCAGTTTTATTAGAGGATGTAAATATCGCAAAAAAACAATCTGCTATAAGTCATAACAGTATATAAAGAATAACAAAAAAGTAAAGGAACATTTTATTTATTTAAATCACAAAAAAGTGTAAATATCAGTCTGTGGTACTATTACAAATTTTTTAAATGCGATCTTAAAAAACATAATGCATCAATTGTATTGCCATTGAGCGTGGAACGTAACTTTGAGCAAAAATTAGCAGCTGTAAAAAATGCTCTTTCGGCATCTACATTAGTTGGTGATAGTGTTAGCACAATGCGTGGTATAATTTTTCCAAGTGTTTACCTCTAAATCCCTTATCTTTTTTCAAATAAATCGATTTCTCGTCGGAGGGTTTAGGATAGTTTGGGTCCTCCTCCTTGAAGGATTCACATATTTTATCACTTCTCTTAATCGTACGATGCACCTTTTTGTATTAACGGTCTAATTAATTTAGCCCGTTAGGGTGACGTAAAAACAAAAACGTATACTATTTTGCTATGTTGGCTATCCCTGAACAAACAGCGGAGGCAATTTAAAAAGTTTCTAGTAAATACCGAAAAATCTGTATTTAAACTTGTGAATACCGGTATTATAAAATTGTAGAAACGACTCAAAATACCGGTATTCGGTATCAATACATGTCACATAATCCTACGACATAGACGGTGTCGATTTCTGCATCATAAAAATCCACCGACTTGGGCCGGGGTCGAACCCACAACCTTAGGTGTACAGGGCCAGCGACAAACAGACTACGACACTCAGCCGGGAATAGCTCGGGGACTATTTGTGACGGATCACATGATTTTGATAAATAGCCAATTGAGGAGGAGAGCACATTTCACCTCAGTCTCAACTTCCACACTGTGTCAATGCGAAGGTATTGAACGGAACAGATTTAACGTTCCTCACCTTCATTACGGCAACTTAGCGGCACCAAGACTCGACTGGAGGATGAAAAAAAAAAAAACAATGCCGAATATGAGTTGGCAACCATGATGGTTATTGCGTTCACATTGCTTTTTTTGTTAAGAATCAAACGTTACTAAGAAGGTCCGGCACTTGAATCGAAAGTTAACGATTTTCACTTTTTAAAATTTTCTAAAATTTAAAATATTTTTGTTTAAAATTATATATGATATGAGGAAATGCGATGATTAGAAGTATTTTCTATTTACTTTTTTAAATGAAGCTACTCATTGACCCGCATCAAATGAGCTTTGCTAGAAGCACATGTGTTTCCTCTTGCATAAGTTTCTGATGAGTGCGAATACATACGATGTTCAAGTGGAAAAGTTAGTGTATTGTATTTATTCAAAAGTGTATGAGTACACACGCCTTTTGATCTTAAAAGCGAAACAGAGAAAAAAAAAAGTTAAATGATGGAAAAAGCCTAAGAGGTCATAACAAACTCACCGACATTTTAATATCAAAAATTCAAAGATATTATAGTGTGGTTTTTAGAAATAATATCAATGATCTACACTTCATGAAAACTTCTGCTTGGGCTGATTATTTTCATCTTCTTTTTTCAAAAACGAGAGCCCTCGACATGGATTGTATCCTGCGATTATTAATGCCTGGTACAAGTTTCAATAGACGTAAGCTGAATGTAAGGAAAGGCACTATGATTATAAACACATATACCATAAGGATTTAAATGAAGCCAATTTTTAGAGCTCTAGGTGATCCTAAGTTAAAAAAATGTTTATATAGAATCCACACACAGAGCATTGCCCAGAATCCAAATGAGTCAGTTAATAACACCATATGGTCAATGATTCCAAGATTTACATTTGTGGAATTAAAAACTTGGAAATATATATTAGAGGTATAAATATGGCTATTGCACACTTTAATATGTCATGTAGCAAAATTAATGAACTTAAAGCATCGTGATATCGAACCAAGTTATAACTGTGTGTCGTGCTTCAAAAAACTAGTTAAACATAGGATTTGAGTAGCCCAATGAAAGCATCTTAAGATCCCAAAAAAGGCAAAATTGTAAAAAAAGGAAGTTAGAAAAGTCTTTTGTATGAGCAGAGAATTAAATAAAGGCTTTATATGCTTCCGGAAAGTACTAAAAAAATTAAATGCTCAGAAAATTACATATTTTTACTTTAAAGCCCGTTTTCTCAAAATGTAATATTTTTCAATTTATGTACCTTTTTCTCAAAAACTACTTGTTATATAATCCTAAAATTTTCAGTTAAAAGACTTTTAGCATATTTAAACATTTTAATGGTGAGAATTAGATATATCTTGCAAACCCTTTTAAATATGGCTTTTTTAAACTAAATTTTATTGAAAAAATGGGACAATTTTTAAAAAATTCATAATTAGTTTTAATTTTTAACAAATAGGCAAAACCTTTTGTTACAGTATTATTCTCTGTAAACATTACCTACTGTAAATTTTTTTTTATGAGAAGTAATTCCTGGGAAAAAGGTACATAAACTTGCGCCATTTAACATGGGCTCTTGTGAACGTGCCAGACCCCCTTGAATGTATTTATTTTTTAAGAAGTTCATTGAATTTTTTACGTGCAAGACGCTAGTTTGGCTCGAAGCTAAATTATTTCATCTGAAATTTCATTTGCGAAAATATTCAGAGAAATGTATCTTATTTTTTCTCATTAAGGTATCCGACTATGTTCGGAACCGTGATTTTAAACAAGCACATAAATGGATAATTTTCATGATATTTAGTACCACTTAGATTAGAATACGTGTATAAAATTGTTTTTGAGGACATTTTGACAAAAAAATTTATTTAAATATAATATTTCGGTACAAAATTAACTTATAATAACCCTTTTTCAAAATGTTCTCCTTTTGTGAAAATTTTTTCTATTATAATAATATTTTGCTTGTACATAGCTCAGACCTCTGTACAGAGGCTCAACTATGATTTTTGAAAAATTCACATTATTTTCAGAGCTACAACTAATTGAAATAATTATCGGTGTTTTTTTCTTAAAATTTCTCCTCTCTGTTGTCGTAAAACATGGATAACCCCACTTTTAAGTTATATATTTCAAAAATTCTAGTTGGGCCTCTGTACAGAGGTCTGAGCCATATACAGGCAAAATATTATTCTAATAGAAGCATTTTTCACAAAAGGAGAATATTTTAAAAATGGGTCATTCTATGTTCATTTTTTGTCAAAATATTGTACTTAAATAATTTTTTATTATAATACTTTTTTTAAAACAATTTTATATATATATATTTTTTCTAATATAAGTGACACTAAATATCATAAATATTATCCATTTATACGCTTTTGCAAACTTACCGTTCCGAACGTAGTCGAATACCTTAAGTAATGAAAATTTCTTGAAATTGCACTTGGAATAATTCTGTAACATAAAAAAAGTTCACTTTTGAAATCTTTTTAATAGTTCATTCATAAGAAATTTTATTTTGTTCTCGAATTTTTGTTTAATGGATTGGCTCGAATTATGATCTTTGGGACAATTCGCAGCAATTTCCCGCCAATTGCTTAAAATGCCTTCCTAAATATGATGACGATTTTAAAAGTGTCAAATGTAAGCGAAAATATAAGTATAGAAAAAAAAAGTTGTACACTCTGAAGAAAATATATATTTTGTAAAAATTTAAACTAACCTGTGTAAAGAAAGAATTTTTTTAAAAAAAATGTAGCAATTATTACAGGATGTATATAAGCGGTAAAAATGTATTTATTTTAACAAAAAAAGAAATACTTTTAATTTTACTCTAATAAAAAAAATGAAATAACTAAGTAGTTTTAATCAAAGCGATAATTAAAACCTTTCGCGTTTAATGCGTCATCACGAAGACTACTTATTTTAAAAGTGCGTTTTATTTTTCGTATAGTTAATTTTTTCCGTAATCAGCTCCAAGTCTTGTTAGAAACGAAAAGTTAAGTAATGGCAATAATTCATGTAGCTCACTAAAAACATCAGTGCTATTGCGCTTATTTTGTACGGAAAATATTAAATATGCCCCGTATACGCTCAGAAAGTCACTGTGGAAGTAGTGAATAGACATGCATGGGTTGTAATGGTCAAGCAAACTAGTTACGGTGCACATAACAGCGTATTCCTGTCTTCAAAAGAAGATTTTGATGTTATGAACTTAAGGTATTTTTAATGTCTTTAAATGTTAAATAATATAATGAATACACGTGGCCACGGTAGACCAGTGGTTATGATTGCGAACTCGTGGCTGAGGTGTCGTAGGTTTGAGTATTGATGCCACTGAAGACTCGCCTAGTCGAGGGGCAGATGCATGTTAAAACTCTCGAGGCTTAAAGCCGCATTCACACAAAGGCAGCCAGTGTCGAGCGTTGAGTGTTTAGCCAATCAGAGACTTCATCTCGGGCGAGATGAAGTCTCTGGCTAGACACTAGACGCTCGACGCTGACTGCCTTAGTGTGGATGCTGCTTAAGGCCGTCTTCGGCTAATATTAAAGAATAGGACCCAAATTTGGAACAATTTTTTTTCAAATGCAAAAGTACTCAAACATTAATATTATATTTTGGCTTCACTATCCTGTAGAGAATCACTTATTTCATCATACTACACATTTTCGTCCGAGAAGAAATTTTTTTTTCTTTTATAAAATATGTTTCGCATTTTTCTTCTCCTATACCGTAATGCTAAATGAGCTATTCCTTTACATGTTAAAAGGAAAAACTGATTATTTACGAATTATTCTGAAATTTTATAAAAACACTATATTGTATACAAATGCATGAGTTACAATGTCACACATTTTTATAAAAATTGAGGCATTTTTTTCAGTCCGAAAATGTGCTTCGCGTTAAGTCCACACTGTCTTACAAACGGCGAAACAGCCTTAATGCCATCCCGTAGGTGTGGTTGTGGTAGTTAGGAGAGGTGGGGCCACTCAGGTGTAGTCGTCGTCACTTGACCGAGGTTCAAAATGACGAGGTTCGTCGCCAATAGCCCTTCTGTTGGTATTTTATGCGACGTTAACATAATTCTCTCTCAATCTCAGTCTACGCAGAACTACATGAAACAGAAGTGTTCTGCTTCTCTTCTCTTTCTCTTTTGAGAACCTTTGAATTTGTTTTAATATAAAAGTGTATATGTCACAGGGAAATGACGAAATTGGGAATTTGACGGGAGATGTTAAGATAACGTCTCTTCAAGGTCATTTCCCTGATGAAAGTAAGTAATTTTATCAAATTCCTGAACTACTTCAGAGAAATGATGAAATGAACTAGTCAGGATTTGCTTTGGCAAAATGATGTAGAGAGAGGGAGAGGCGTTTGGGGGTGGGGGTAAAAATCCGCGTACTTCCTAACCAAACAGGCAGTATTATCAATCTTAAAAATATCAATCCCATATTTTTTACAAAAAGGCACCATAGGATTAACATGGTGATTGATATTTTTTTGTCTAAGCCTTACCCTTCCCAAAGCAGGTCATCATTAGTAAAGGAACTATGAAGGGGGGATGAGCCAGGAGAAATCGATTGACGGCACCGTGTGCGCTTCCCTGGTTTCCTGTTACGCATTTCCGTCCCTTGTCACGAAATCACTCCCACCCAGCAACTGAGTGGAAAGATCTTACACATCAAAAAATACCAGCCTAATTTTCTAATTATTTGTTAATTATTTTCAAACAAATAATTTGTATTTCATTGTCTATTGTTGTATTACTTACTTCTACGTTTAATAACGCACCCTATTTGTTAAATAAACACTTTTAAATTTTTGACAATATTATTTCATCGTTTCACTGAAACATATCAGGGATTCGTTCAAAACCTTTCCTTTCATCAGGAAAATGACCTCTCACAAGAGACGTTATTTTAACATCTCCCGCCAATTGATCATATCCTTAGGGATTTGATCAAATTCCTAATATGATCGTTTCCCTGCGACATACACATTTCTCTAAAAAAAAGAAGAAAAGTGTGTTTTTCTTTAATTGCGGCTATTATAGCACAGTAGTCATGGTGAATACATCGTTCCCGGCGTTGTTTCTATTGAATCTAAGTACCACTATAAAGCACCACCTCGTAGAGAGGATAATGTACACTAAATTTGTCGATGCTTCACGTTGGTGTTTAGTGAGAAGAATATCAGATTAGGTATCGGCCTCTTCTCTAGTTAGCTCCTCAAAATACCTAGTTGCACATCACCAATAACTCTCCTTATAGCTTCAATATACGTGTTTTAAGGCTACGTTCGGAACCATAATTTAAAAAAAGCACATAAATCAATAATTTTCATGATATTTAGTGTCACTTAGATTAGAATACATGTATAAAGTTGTTTTAAGGACATTATGTCAAATAATTGATTTAAGTACAATATTTTGGCAAAAATTTTAACTGAGAATAATCATTTTTCAAAACGTTCTCCTTTTACAAAAAAAATGCTTCTATAATGATAATATTTTGCTTTTTTTTTTATAAAGTAAATGCTTCTCCCGAGAATTTGAACAAGAATTTTTGAAAAATTATTTTCCCAGTTACCACCCATTGAAACAATTATAGGCTTTTTTTTTCTTAAAATTTCTCCCCTCTGTTCTAGTAAAATATGGATAAATCCACTTTCTAAGTTGTATATTTCAAAACTTCTAGTTGAGCCTTTGTACACAGGTCTGGGCTATATACAGACAAAATACTATTATAATAGAAGTATTTTTCATAAAAGGAAAATGTTTTGAAAATGGGTCATTCTACATTCATTTTTTGTCAAAATATTCTACTAAAATAATTTTTTATTTTAATAATATTCTTAAAACTATTTTATGTACGTTTTCTAATCTAAGTGACACTAAAAATCATAATTATCCATTTATAAGCTTTTGCAAAATCCCGGTTCCGAACGTAGTCGAATAATCAAACAACCAATCGTTGCTTTTCAATTTCAATCGTTGTTTCAATTAGCGTTTTGGCAATACGTCTAATTTATATATACCTAGATCGGAATATCTGCTTCCAAACTTCGTAGAATTCGAAGGGAAAAGATTTCATCCCTCAAAGCACTCATTTTAACGGTATATAGTAACAATCTATTCGATAAATAGAGATCACTGCAAATAAGAGTCTCATTGAATTGGTGAATAAGTAAGATATCATTCGTGTTCTTAGTCGTAATTCTATAATTTAGTATTTTCTGTCTGTACTTTAGAATGGCAAGTGATCCCATTTTTTGTCATCTCGTTCAATCATTATTTCCCTACTCTTATGAGGAAGCATCGGGTTCTCCCCAGGCCTTCAACGAAGAATTTACACCGAAAGGACCTTTAACCAAGGATTTAATTGAATTAATTGCAAGTTCGTTTAATGTTATCGAAATTGTCCTTCAAGAAATTTGGTCAAAACATATTGGTAATAACCGAAGATCTATGATACAATCAGCAGAATTTTATGTATGGCATACAATGTGCATGTGTTGGATGGAGGGAAAATTTGTCACTGACATATATGATAGATTCCTAAGTACATTCGTGTTGGTTAGATATGTAACAGAAATGATATATTGCCCTAATGTTAAAAAGTTCTATAAATTAACTTCTAGAATTCTGACTGTATTCTTCGAAAATTCTTTGAGGGAAGATTTCATAAAACGTGGAGGCTGGAAGCGTCTGGGAAAACACATCCTGAATAGAAAATACCATGAATATTTTAACGAGTGTGCCCAATATGGTTTCATTATTGATTTTATACCACAAGATTTGAAAAAGAAAATACGACAGTCATTCTCGTTTACCACTGAAATATCAGAAGACATCCCTTACGAGTGGATAGATGATTTAACTCATCAAGTGATGTGGTCTGCAGGAACTTCTCTTTTAAATGAAATAAACTCACCAAAAATAAATAAAGGAAAATCAGTTTCAAAAGAAGCTGAAGGAACAAGTTCAAAAGAATCTAATGTGCTTAAAGACTCTGATATGCCACGTTCTTCTGAAAAACAAATCAATCTTTGCGTGAGCCATTTAAACCAACTCGAAGAGAAACTAAAAGAACTTATTTCAATTTTTGAATTACTTGAAGCAGAGTAAGTTAAGTGATTTTTTGGGAACCTTGACGAACACATTGTGGGATTGGCCTTCTGTACATTTTTATATACCTTACGTTAACTTTTTATATTTAACTTGTTGTCCCATGTTATCATTAAAGTAAAGTTTTATTGATTTGATGTAGTTATAATTTCTGGAGCAACAAAGCCCCATGCTTGTTGACAGTGAATCAATATTTAGTTTTCCTATACAAATTTATGTACGATACTGTCTCTAACGTTTTACTTAAATGAAATACATTTATTTAGATAAAAATCCTTAAAGTATTGAACTTTTTACATAAATTTAAAATATCTTTTACCTATCTAAATTCTGAAATACTATCAATACGGTAGATAAACTTCTGCAGAAGCTATGCTTATATATTCTTTATTGCCTCGGGATAAACGAGGAACACGATAGCCTACTTGCTATGATTATGAACTGCGTGTCTCGGGTTCGAATCTCGTTGTCACAAGACCCACCATGTACTAGGGAGCTGATGAACGTTAAATCTGTCCAGCTCAAAGTCCTTCCATCGGCGTCATGTGGTAGTTTGAAGTGGAGGTGCCAGCACAAGTGTCATTATAGCCACTTGACTGAAGCTGAAATTTACGAGGCCCGTCTCTAGTATTTTGTTATCCAAATATCACGGTTAACCTTTATCTACCGACGGTACATATAAGTACCATTCACTTTAAAATTACATAAAATAACCATTTATACGAATACTCTGACGATACTTAGAAGGAATATATTCTTTGAAATCCACTCTTCCAAGATGCATGGTAGCACGAGTTCTATAAGTATTTTAGCGGGGAGTGAGTGAAAATTAACGTCGCACTGTTCAGCTACACGAGGGCT
>BMAV01017751.1:37767-61627 GCA_019973955.1 Trichonephila inaurata madagascariensis | reverse complement strand
TGAAATTTACCTAAATTTTGTAAAAGTATTTGAATGAATTGTTTTATATTTGTTTCTTTTAATTTTGGTGTCATCACAGTGGCGTAACGGAGCTGAATTAGGGCTCCCCTGTAAAGTCAGGTTTTGGACCCCAAGCCGAATCTTACAAAGGGTATATATATTTGGCGTCAGTTAATATTTGGGCCCCTTAAACCCCCCGCAATGAGTGGGATTGCGGGTGTACGTTACGCCCCTGTGTCATCAGCTCAAGTACCTAAATTTATGTGGTGATGTGTCAACTCTAACCAACGCCAGGACATAGAGCCTTAATAAATTTAATGTGCTTTAGTACCTCTACACGACAGTTCTTAATGGAATCGGGGCTCAGTTTGTGAAACCACCCCCCTAAGGTGACCGTTTCTTTGATTATCCGCGTGAGCTAGAGGTGTAGGGTTTACAAAAGGAATAGACATTTTTAAATTCTTAATATGACTTTATTAAGAATGAAACTTAAGTGTCTAACAATTTAGATAATATTATTTATGCGAAAATCTACTATGAACAAACACACAGTAATATAGTTAAACCGAATCGCGTAACTTGGACCACTATCAATATTTAATCCGCCTAATCTCACTTCTAATAATATTACGTCCTAATATCAAATAATCAATCCTACCTTAATCCAATCTTAGCTTCAATCTTATGAAGAGGTGTCTGGGCGCGCGTGCAATGGTATGCACCTTGACCTAATGGCTTTATCTTCAAGGTAACTTCAATTGGCTGTCAATTCACGCTTCTATCACTTTCACACATAACATTCCCCAAATTGCCATACGACTTACTGAAACTTCTGTTATTTAAAAGCTATCTTATTTGCATTTCATCTTCACATTTCGCTTCTTGAGGTTTGTTTGGAAAAGAGTTGCCATTAATCTCTTGGCCTAAAAGAACCCAGAGGTCATGTTAAAAAAGACGCGTGAGCCCGTCACAAGTTGAAGTATTACTAAATGAAATCATGGCTACCACGGCCATAACAGACCAAGTGTGACAATATTCAAAACTATTGCTTGATAAAATATGCAAGAGTTGTTCAAAATCCACATTTCCCACTGAAACTGTTCAAATAAAGCCTTTTATAAACGATAAAAATTAAACGTATACTTCTTGGTTCTTTAAACCCAGTTTCGCATTCTGTAAAATAATTAGGGGTCACTTCACGTTGCACAATTTTCCTTTCTCAATAATATTAAAAGAAGACTAATTTTTAGGAACATTTTAAAAAAAATGTATTGGACGTCTGATCATTAGTTTTATGTGCATTTATTGCATAAATATTATCATTTTAGCGAGAGCACTTTTTGAAAATTTTGAGTAGTTTTTTTTTAAATGCAAATCTGGAATAACATGATAAAAGCTTCAAACGATAAAATTCATGTGTATTTTAACAATTATATATATTTTTTGAATAACTATTTTGACAAAATCTCTCATTAAAATATTTATTTATATTGTATTATAATGTGAGTAAGTGTCAAAGTTATAAGATAAATAGAATTTTCAAAAGCGTTCCTTTTGTGTTGCAACTTACACTTTTCAGAAATGGCGATTTTAAGTAATGCGTGCTAGTACCCTAGTTTGGAATGCTGAGTCACTTCTAATTTAGAGTAAAAATTTAAACTGTATTAGAAGCAGAAGAATTCAGTTTATTTTTCAATAAAAACAGAAAAATCAATTTTTTCACTGGTCTTTGTTAAGTGACCCCTTTAAATTTGGGCTTGATCCAACGACAATAATTTTATGAATAAGTACAATCAGTTCGAGGAAGAAATATTTTCGGCAAATTCTAAAATTCTATCTTTACCAAATATATGAGATATTTCGAGGAAATAAGGAAATGTATAGGCAGTACTCGAATAAATGTTTCAACAACTAATTAAAGTATTCGAATGAATCGCTTTTAAAAGTGAACTTGTTTTTTTAAACATTATTATTTAAGAAACATATCATTTTTGGTTAGCACGGAAAAGCATTTTGCCTAAGCTCACAATACATTATTGGGCGCATTTGCTCTCCAATAATTTTGTTTTTCTCTATTATGAAACTAATTCGTTTATCACTGAAAAGAAAGTCAGCGCTTTTCTCGCCGTGATTGATCTATACTTATGCTTTTAGTCAATTATAAATGAAATCGTTATTGATGTACAATACATGATTTGAACATTATGTATTTATTTTACACAAATGGCGGAATGCGAAAGATCAAAAGAAATTCACGAAATTTGAACGAAATATTTAAGATACTTACTTATTATTGCAACTGTATTGGCGACATTACATGAAACGAAGCAGATGGTTGCCAATTCAGCGCGTAAGACACATGCGAAATCGGGATTGCCAATTGGCTAATAATCTTAAATGTTGGCATTATTGCGATAGTACGTAATTTCCATATTTATCAATGGTAAAGGAAAAAGTCATTGATTTGGCAAAAAGTCACTAAAGGTAAAACTTAAGTATTATGCCATCGACCAATTTCGCCTAGGAAAAAGGCATTGACAATTCAAAAAATGTCATCAAATGTTGCCATCGTTATTATTAGTGATCGAAAGTGCGCGGGAACGGTTTTGCACTATTGGCTGTCTATCGTTGCATTTGGTGACGTCTTTAGTTTTAAAGAAATTGATCGATGATGTAATTTGTAAGTACTCTAAAGGCATATAAATCCAAATAAACGCGAACACGATATTCAGTAAAAGAGATATCCAAAAGGCATCGTTCCGATTTAAATGTTAAAAAAAATCGCTCCATAAGTGATTGAAACCCTACTGAGCAATGAAATGATAGAATTTTTTGAATTATTATTATTTTTGATGTGTTAACAACCAAAAACGGTACTTACGTATTATCACAACAATCTCCAACGTTCAAAATAACTCGCCAAGTTGGCAACCCCGATTTCGCAAGTGTCGTATGCTCGATGTGCTCTCTCATGTGCTTTGTTTCATATGATGTCGCCAATATATATATATATATATATATTTATTCAAGCATTAAAAAAAGCAATAGCTTCAATAGCTATATGTAAATTTTTCTTTTATTTATTAGTTATAGAAAATGGATTTTAATTAATATATATATATATATGTTTTTTAAAAGGATTGTTTCTATTATTTCATTACTAAATTAATTATTTGTTAATTAAAAAGTACATCATCTATTATTTGTGATAAAATTACATTTCAGAGACATTTTTAAGCTAACTATACGTAACGATTGATTGATTCATGAAAATCTGAAATTTATTTTAGTTTCTTAGAAACTAACTATTATTAAAAAAACGATGAAAGTTTTGTGTGTGTGTTTTACTCTTAGCACATTAGAATCGTTTTCTTTTTATTGCTTCAGGTTAATAATTTTTTAACTAACGAAATATTGTTTTTTAAAAGTCAGACATCGAAATTTGAAGCTATATCTTATCTGTGAGGGGGAGGGGAAGAGGGAACAATAATTTTACACTAAAAAACCCCGTGTTATGCCGGGATAACATGGGAACCCTGTCTTAAATCGAAAAATGTGGAACAAATTTCGAAAAAAGGAAATTTAATGAAATAATTTTAGAAATCACTCACACACACATTGCAAGTGTACAAACACAAACACATAATTTTTGGCGTCATGAGGGAAAGAGAAAGCCCATGTAACGCAGGGCCATGCAGCTAGTATGTACAGTGGGCCACAAAAGTGTGCGTACACTTGCAATTTCTTATAAAATGTAATGTTTTCTACTAATAAAAATTAATATATTGTAATTGTAATTTTTTCATGATATCTGCAACTTGTCCTTAATGAAATGAAATAATTAATTTTTTAAAAATAGTATAACTACTTTTTTTAAAAATTAATAGTCAAAAAGTTACTAAAAAATTACGCCACAAGTCTTCGTACATAACAAAAATCTCAACTTAGTATTAAATATTGAATTTTTTTCTTAATTCAGTACTTAGTAGGCTATCTTTTAGTGTCCACAACAACTTTTAAGCGTCTTGGTATAGATTTAATCAGTTTTTGTAATTTATGCATCGATTTTCCTCCATTCTTCGTGATTATTGTTTTACTACATTTTATTTTTTTGTCATGTTTCTTATTTTACATCAAATTCTTACCAAATATGTTCTAACTGGGCTAAACAAAGGGATTGAGGAGTGTTTTCATAATTTGGGGACAGTTATAGAGCCCCGTGGAACATTGAGAGCAGTGCGCTTGGCGTTATCACCTGTTTTAAGTCGTTTCCATCCAAATTTTGGGAGTATTTTGCCTCTTTAAAATATTTAAATAGAGCTCATGATTCACAATATCATCAAAAAATACCAAATTACCTAATTCTGAGGCCAATTTACACCCTCACGCCAGAACACCTTAACCTGTATGCTGAAGCATGGAGGTGGAGGAGTTCTTGTTCCACTTAAATTCGTGGGATTAAACTTCTTATTTTTTCATTTACAAGCTATTATAGGCCCATCGGAACCAAAATTGTTGAATTATCTGCCATCCCAATCAATTTTCTGTCAATTATGAATTTTCTGAAAGTTAATCCCAAGAATCTAGTTGGATCAATAAAACATGGAGGGGGAAGTGTTCTTGCGTGGGGATGTAAATCGGCCACAGAATTAGGTAATTTGGGATTTTTGTTTTTTGTCAATCATGAGCTCTTTAAATATTTTAAAAGAAATTTAATTTTATGCCCAAAATTTGGATATTAAGCGACAATTTAACAGGGGATGAAAGCCAAGGGACTGTCCAGCGCCACTGGCTTTTAAATGTCCCCCAAATTTAAACCCCTCAATCCTTTAGCCCGTAGAACACATTGGTGATATTTTGATGTAAAAAAGAAAACATGACAAATAAACACAAAAAGTGAGTAAAACAATAATCACAGAAAAGAAAAAATCGATGCGAAATTAAAAAGATTAAAAACTATACCAAGGAAAACTTAAAAGTTGTTTTTTCCAAATATATCCCACTAAGTACTAATTGAAAGAAATACAATATTTAAAAACTAAAGGGGATTTTGTTAAGTATAGAAGACTTTTTTGGTGTAATTTTTGAGTGATAATTAATTTTTTAAAAATAGTTGTACTATTTTTAAAAATTAATTTTGTCATTCCATTAAAACAAGTTGCAGATATCAAAAAAAATTACAATTACAATATATTAATTTTTATTAGTCAAAACTACATTTTATAAGAAATTGCAAGTGTACGAACACTTTTGTGGCCCACTGTATATATATATATTCACTTAAAAATTTTCAATAAATTTTTGAATATTAGTCATGAACAAGAAGGAAAAATATTCAATATTTTTCAATAAAAATGAAACATACCTGGTAATGATTGATAATTATCCATTGAAACAATAAACTGTAGTTGTCTTCCTGAAAAGTTTAATGTATTATTAAATTGATTCTTCAAATTAAATTAAAAAATAATTTTAAAAAAAACAAATAATTATATTCATTTCATAATAGAGAAAATATGCGTACTATGCTGATAAATTTTCAGATTTATTTTCCGCCAATAAGTTTTGTTCGAATCGATTGTGGAATTTCTGCTATAATACATGTTTTGCCAAAGAATAAATAAAGAAAAATGATAATAATGAGATTCTTTCAGATTGAATTTTTAATTTCCGTTTGTACAAACATATTTTGAAAAAAAAATGGGTACAATAAATGCACTGGTGAAAAGAAATATAAATATGTGATAAGTAACAAAAAATATTAAGCTACCTTTTAAAACTTAAAATTGAATTTTCGAAAGCAACAGTTGATTATTCTTTTAATTTATTTCTTTCCGCAGTTGAATACAAGCAAACGATAAACAAATATGTAAGTTATTTTTACTTGATATCTCGATTTAGTTTTAAAAATAAGTAAATGAGTGAATTCTTTTTTTTTAAAAAAATATTTTCGTGAATTATTTTTAATATTTTTGAGTTAATGAATAGCTCAAACAACTCAACTTTTAATCAAATACTTAAGATTCTATGAATAATTTGAGATTAGAATAGAGAAAACGATGTGCTTATAAAGATCTAGATGTGAAATACTTATAATGTTTTTAATAAAGCATTCCTTTTACGAATATTTTTAACTAATGATTTTTTTTCTTTTATTATTTTAAATTTATTCATACTTAAGACTTCCATACTACTTTCAAATTGATCTTCTACTAAAGTTGTCTTTATCAGATGGCAGATTAAGGTAAGAATTTTTATTTCTAATGTTATAATTTTGAAGGAATCTTAATAAAGGAAAGTCCCACTTGCTTGAACTAAGTCATTTATATTTTAACAGCCCATTAAATATACCTGATTAAGAATAATTTTTCTTTCTGTAATTTCATTTGATTTTAATTTAAATATATTTTGTTTTTAATGTTAACAAATGTCACTGCATCCTTTTTTTTCTGTTGTAAGAAATATGAAATTTTAGTTGAATTCCGGAATATCAATTATTTGATATTTACGGGTTCATATTTGTGGGGACAAATATTTCACAATTATAATGTAAAAATATAAATCTATCCTTACTAATATTATAAACGTGAAAGTTTGTGAGGATGTTAGTTGCTCTTTCACGCAAAAACAACAGAATGGATTTTAATGAAACTTTACAACATAGCTTATACATCAAAATAACACACATAGGCTATAATTTATAAAGATATTGTGTGAAGTGTCCAAAATATATAACGATAATTGTCAAGTAAGTAGGAAAAAATTCTGTCATCAGCAAAAAAGCACGCGTGACAGCACATATCTATCTTTTTTGTGTAAAGCAAAGCCTTCCCTTTTGTTTTGTTTACACCATTCCTCAGTGCGCGCACGCTTTTAATTTATTCCGTAAATAAAATAATGAATATGTTAGTTTTGTTTAATATACTTTTTGTCTTCTGATACGGGTTTAAATAATTTACTAAACACAGTGGAATGAAAAACTATGAAATTAAAAAAAAATATCAAAATGTTTTTATCAGATAGTTATTTTTTTTTCTTTTTGGATGTTTTTTTCAGTACATGTGTGTGTAAATATATACAGTGGGCCACAAAAGTGTTCATACACTGGCATTTTCTTATAAAACTTAATATTTTCGACTAATCAAAAATATTAATTTTTTATAACTGTAATTTTTTTATGATATCTGCAACTTATTCTTAATGGAATAACATAATTAATTTTTTTAAAATAGTATAACTATTTTTTTAAAAAATTAATTATCAAAAAGCTACTAAAAAATTACGCCACACAAAAGTCTTCGTACACTTAACAAAAATCTCAACTAAACTTTAAATATTGTATTTCTTTCTTAATTTAGTACTTAGTAGGATATCTTTTAGTGTCCACAACAGCTTTTAAGCGTCTTGGTATAGATTTAATCAGTTTTTTGTAATTTCTGCATCGATTTCCCACAATTCTTCTGTGACTATTGTTTTTACTTAACACTTTGTGTTTATTTGTCACGTTTTCTTTTTTTACATCAGAATCTCACTAAATATGTTCTACTAGGCTAAATAAAGTGATTGAGGAAGTGTTTTGATAAATTGGGGACAGTTATAGAGACACCAGTGGCGTACAATGAGAGCAGTGCACTTGGCGTCATTACAATGTTAAAAAATTAAGTAGTCTCTAATATCCAAATTTCGGGCGAATAGTTTAAAATTTCTCTTTAAAATAATTAAATGAAGCTCATGATTCTTAATACCATGAAAAAATAAAAAATTACCTAACTCTAAGGCCAATTTACACCCCCACGCCAGAACACCTTCACTTCCATGCTGAAGCATGGAAATGAAGGAGTTCTTGTTCCACATAAATTCATGGGATTAAACTCCTTATTTTTTGATTTACAAGCTATTATAGGCCCATCGGAACCAAGAATGTTGAATTGTCTCCCATCCTAATCAATTTGCTGTCAATTTTGAATTTTTTGAAACTTAATTCAAGAACCTAGTTGGATCAATAAAACATGGAGATAGAAGTGTTCTTGATGGGGGTGTAAATCGGCCACAGAATTAGGCAATTTGATATTTTTTGTTGATATTGTGAATCATGAGTTCTATTTAAATATTTTAAAGAGAAATTTTAAATTATCCGCCCAAAATTTGGATATTGGAAACTTCATTTTTTAACAGGATAATGACGCCAAGCGCACTGCTCTCAATGTACGCCACTGGTGTCTATAACTGTCCCCAAATTATGAAAACACCTCCTTAATCACTTTATTTTGCCCAGTAGAACATATTTAGTGAGATTCTGATGTAAAACAAAAAAAGCGTGACAAATAAACACAAAATGTAGTAAAACAATAGTCATAGAAGAATTGTGGAAATCATGCAGAAATTACAAAAACTGTTAAATCTATACCAGACGCTTAAAAGCTGTTGTGGACACTAAAAGATATCTACTAAGCTAAATTAAGAAAGAAATACACAATATTTAAAGCTTAGTTGAGATTTTGTAAAAGTATACGAAGATACTTTGTATGTACTTTAATAGCTTTTGATAATTAATTTTTTTAAAAAATAGTTATACTATTTTAAAAAATTAATTATGTCATTCCATTAAGAACAAGTTGCTGATATCATAAAAAAATTACAATTACAATATATTAATTTTTATTAGTCGAAAGCATTACATTTTATAAGAAATCGCAAGTGTACGAACACTTTTGTGGCCCACTGTATATATATATATATATTCACTATACACAGCGTTATATATATATATTCACGTTACACAGCGTTAAAACATACAAAACTAGTTTAATTTGAAAAGTGGATAAATACGAAAATTTATATTAGTAGCTAAAACGCAGTCTTTTGGTTGTGAATTAAATAATGGAAACTTCTATTGTATGAAATTGAATGCTGCTTGACGATTCTTTAATAGTTATTCTAATTTTTCCCTCTAATCAGTATTACTCTGGGAAATCAAAACAACTATTAAGTTATAGATTAAAAGAATGTAGGTCACAAAAAAGGCCAATTTCATATAAGATGAATTTTCACCAACAAGAAAAATGGGTACTTACGTAATATACCGTTGACCTATTTCGCCAAAGACGTTAAGAATTCAAAAAATGTCGCCAAATGTTGCTATCGTTATTATTATGTTCGAACATGCTTGGCACTTCTTCCGCTATTGGCTGCATATCGCGGCATTTGGCAACGTCTCTGGAATCGACGAAATTGGTCGACGGTATATTAAATAAGTACCAAAAAGGAAGGATTTAAATGTGACTTTTTTGCATTCATCTAGTGTCTTTCTTTTTCAAGATGATATAAGTTTCTAAAACTTCCTGTTTTAACCACATTCATTTTCTACAAAATGATTATTATTTTTTTGGTATTCGCACTGCTTTTAGAGAGAAATTTTAATTTTATTTAAAAACATTTTTCAAGTAATGTTTTAGATTCAATAATTAATAATAATAGTATTTGTACTTATGGTTATTTAAATAATTTATTTAAAAATTTAACAATCGGATTGTGAAGTGCATATTCCTCTTTTTAAAAAGATTAATCTTTTTCTTTCAATTATTTTCAATTACGCTGCTCTTTTCTCGTTCACTCACTGGAGTTGAGTGAAAGTGGGCTGCATAACCAGGGACGTCTTAAAGCATGGGCCAACTGGGCCCAGGGCCTCCTTCTCGGTGGGGGCTCGTTCCGTTCTTGACTCCGTTTTAATTAGATCATAATCTGGATAATTTTAATGTGGTCAAATATTATTCCCGTACGTTTTCTCCTAAAAACAGGGAATTTCAAACTGCATGTCAACTCCCAAAGGTGGTAAGACTGTATTATTAGTAGGTGATGATCGTTTTCCAAGTCAAGGCCTAGGCCTAGTACCATAAACAATCATTCAACTCATTTAGTTGAAATGAGGCCATCGGTCGAGCCGGTTTGTGCCATAGGAGATTGTGAGTCATGCGCTTTATTTGTTTCAAATTATCGTTTGAACAAATATTTGACAATGCATGCTATATACTGTCTACTTTGAAAGATCTTGGGTAGGGCCTACTTTTGCAATAGAACCTAGTTCCTCAAAGAGTCTTAAAACGTCCTGTGCATGACAGTAATATTTTAATAAAGAAAATAAAACTTTACGGGAAAAGTGTGTGTGAATTTTTTACTTCGGAAAAACAACCCACTCTTCTAAAAAGTTTTCAATTCAAAACTAAGCGCGCGTTGCCGACCTGAACACGATTACCGATTGGAGCCGAAGAAATTCGACTGAGCTAACGCACCCGAACCTGACGCTTAATTTAGATCCATTCTTCAGCAAAACGCGCCTAAAGAAGTTATCACTTCAAAAACTCTGTTTTTGAAGTGGGGTAAAAAAATCAGCTGAATCTAAAGCTGCCGTCTCTACTAGCTTTTTAAAATGTATGAATGTAATATTAATCTTCTTTAATTTTTCTACTTATGCCTTCAGATGTCGAATGTTGTAGTTTTTGAAATGTATTTGCGTATAAAATGTATCTTATAGAATGAAAAAAAGGGTTCTTTTTTTGGTGTGCTTAATCTTTTTTTCTTCCGATTTTTAAAAACCTTTTGTTTACTTAAAATATTTTTTTGTGATTTTTCTAAATCGTTTTTTTATGTAATACTTAATATTCCTTTTCATGCAAAGAAACTGTAATACAAAAAATATTTTTATGCAATACAAAAAAAGAACAGTATGGAACCTAACATATTTTACTCTTTCGGAAGAATTTGTGTTCAAATAATCATAACTGACAGAATTTAGAACTGTCTTCAAGAAATATTTAAGAACAAAATCCAAACTCGGAAAGTTTTCTCAGATAAAAAATACTTCAATCTTTTTATGAAACACAGTTTTAATATGCAATTAATTTTATTTGAATAAATTCACTTTTTGGTTCCTATTTTGTCTCTTTTGTTGAAATTACCAAATATGGCTTTTATTTTACATACTAACACACACACGAATAAGTGTCAAATTAGAGTTTTTTGTATCATTTGAAGATAGCCTTATAAAAATGTAAATAAGTAGTTCTATAGGTTGGGATTTTCAAAATTAAGATAACCTTTTTAAGGGAATTTCTCAAAAAGTGTTTTTTGGAAGGAATCCCTGATGCTTCCAAATAAAGATGCTATTTTTTAATGGCAATTACGTATTCGTACAAGTACATGTGATCTTTGCATTTAGAAGAAAATGCTTAGTAAATAAACGTGGTAGCTTTTGTATTTCATTCTTCGCACATTTCGACGAATTCCGCGCGCGCGATTTTATTCCCCCCACAACATTCGTAATTCAAGAATAAACAATTAAAATAAGTAGCTATAAATATTTACATAACAAAATGAGGTAGAGAAATCCTCAATATACTTGTCATTGGACAGTCTTAAAAGTAAATTACTGGAGACATTAACGTAACGCTCAGCTTTACATCTTATGAAGACAGTTTAATAAAACGGATCCTTTTAATTAGGCAGATTCCCAAAAGCCACCTGGACAAAAAGGATCGTTATTTGTCCATTATAACAAAGCATATCAGGGACGTATGATCTTCTTGGTTGTCTCGTAAAATTCTTGTGACCACTGGATTTTAAGGGTATAATACCCCAAGCCCTCGTCCTTTTATGATTAAAATTGTGAGCATGAAAAGTAACGTTTTATTTAAACGATAGAGATTATTTTTGCAATAAACAGGATATTTGATTGCATTTTAAAGGGGGGGCGTTGAAATGTTCTCTTTAAGGCACAGCACATTCAAGATTTCCAACTTCATAGTCCAATGGAAAGTTAGCATAATCCTTATCCGACTGGGTTCCTTTCGAACTTTCTGTGAATGTGTTTAACCTGAGTGACTGACTCCTGAAATCAAGCCCTTTCCCACGTCTCATAAATGGCAACAATATGCTGCAGAAATGCGTCTCCATTATTTTGTCATCTGTTGAGGAAGTTACTAGTTCCACAATGGTTCAATTTGTGTACGTCGGTAAGTCGATGTGAAATCCAGCGGGGTGAAATGTTCCTCATATTAAGAAATTTCTCTTCAGCGTATATGTTTTCTGTACCGTTTAATGACTACTACGGGGTTAATACTATAAAACCGTCCATACGCGGTCTATGGAAAGGAAATAACTCACGACGTCATTTTGTTGTTGAGAAATGGACGGCAAACATGTGCGGTGCAAATTAACGATCTTATTTCAACCCGCACGAAACACTTTGACCTATAGAACAACCACCTAATATAATAAAGCGTTCCTGCCATAGGCTTCATGTAATACGTGATAACAATCAGATGCATTTTTGCTATATATACGGCTAACCTCGATCTAATCAATCGATTATTTAGAGAGGTAGAAATAACACTGGGTACATTTCAATGCAGCACAGCAACTAACCCTTCTAATAAGATCGATTATTTTATGTATTCTACACCTCGACAACAACGCTTTCAAGTCATGTGTGGGGATGCCCAACTTTCTCTGAGATTCTGGACTAAGTTTCCACAACATTTATTGAAAATCCTCGTATTTATAATAATTTACAGGTAATAATTTTCTAATTTTACAAAAAGTAAGATTTTCTTATACATTAAAAAAAGCATGGATATTAATTAATAGAAATGAGTGAATTTTAACATACAACAAATTTTGTATGGACCCCGCCTTTAAAAGTTAAAACATAATTCGGTTTTCGATGCTACCCACTAAAAGAAATAAAAGGTTTGAAAAATGTGTGTTCAGCTCTGCTAATAATTGTAACTTAAATAGAACTTTATGAAGGAAGTATACCCATCTCCTGTTTTGAAAATAAATATACTTTTTTGTTTGTAGATCTCATTAATTATTTACAATGTTTATATTTATATATATATATATATATATATATATTATATACAGAGAGAGAGAGATGTCGATTACCTGTTATGTTAAGACCTCACGCAGTCGAATGGATGGAAATAGAATTATGAAAAGCCGATGGTACTAAAATCTTAATGTGATTTGTAATGTGATTTTAAGGCTTCGGAATCAATTTGAATCGACAAATCAGAATTAAGATGATCTCTTCCAAGCCACCCGCGGGTTGCAATCCCTGAGCAAATTTTTTAGTTCTATCGTCCCGAATGTAAAAGATATTGTTTCTCAAATCACTTTAAATCATTGTGCCAAAAAGGATGATAATATTTTCTTCTTTGGTGCGCAGCCATCTTCACAGACTTTATGAAAGGTGACTCCTTTTGTGTGCCCTTAATCAACGGCTCAGAGGTTCCCATTGGAAGAGAGCGTACTACCTAAACCAGACAGTAATGGGCTTTTATGCACATTTTAAAAGGAATCCAACATTCTTAGGAGAATGAATAAGTAATGTGACGATTCAGAGAAACTACCGATGTTACCAATTTAACATTGTTGAAAGACTGCTACAATTACACATAGAAACATTGTTTGCATGGAAATCTCTGTGGGTCACATATACCAGCATGCGCTTTACAGAAGAAATCAGGTTCTTGAGAAATATCTTAATGAGTTCCATATTCGTCATCATATGCTGAAACTATTGTTAATAAATTGATCATAGGGATAACAATGATTGACCTATATGAATTAGTTTTGTTGATAAAATCTTGAAGATCAAGTTTCAGAGATAATAGATTGGCCAGCTCGATCCGACAGGATATGTTTGCAACTCCTTCAGCATTTGGCTTGCAGACGCTAGAACGAGGGTTGTTCCACGTATGGACATTATTTCCCATTCTTCTACTTAATTAGACTTACGGGAAGTCCCTATTGCTTTTGAATTACACGTAGAGGAGGGGACATTCTTTTTATCAACCCAATTTTACAAAGTTTCTATTTTTTTCCACTAAACAGCTGATATTAGAAAAAGGCATTATTCTATTATGTAAACAATGTTTGAAGTTAAAATTTCGTAACATTAAATAAATAACTGTTCAAAACGGACCGCCTCCAAATTTAATAAATTTATGTTTACTTATTTTCAAATTCGACTCAAAAGTTTGGTAGAACCTTAATTTTTAGAGCCCAGTATTTTTGGATTTCTCATATTTTTGCGCCCTCTATGGTAAGCGAGCTGTTGAAAGGATACGATACGACATGCAACGAGGCGAGCGAGTTGGATGCGAAGTTGTGTAGAGGTTTTGTAGAAAAAATACACTGCTTTTGACTTTTCGCTGAAGTACGGCACAGAGGGAAGCAGCTTGCAAATAACATGGAAATTTACATGCATTAGCGGGTGAGATACCTGCTAAATGATTAGAATTTCAGCGCAGACACACATCACACGCGCGCGTAATGGCTCCCTTACTCAAAGAAAACGCTATTTACAAAGCTTGGAGATTTCGACGATTTCAGAGTTCGGCAATTGTGTTTTCTTGTGATTTTCAAAAACGATCAGTTATGTCTCGTAGAAAACAGTGATCAGCACGGTGAAGTATTATCCGGGATTCGACACAGGAAGGATAGTGGCCTACCGAGATTGTGGATTATCTTTCAGAAATCGGTAGTTGTGTTGGACGAAACCAAACAACTGTAATGCGGATATATGACCGTTGAATGCAGGAGGGTACGACGGACCGACGAGCTTCGGTAAATTAATGGAGAAATCTATAGCTTCACAGTCTATGACATAAGTTGATTTTTCGAGAAAGCGCTCGAAGGTAGGGATAGACTCCCTAGGCAAATCGTTCTTAAGGCAAATTTAACTTTTTATGATTCATTTTCACTAGCTATACCTTATGCATAAATAAATTTATTGCAGCATCACGAAAAACTTTTTACATATTAAAATTAAAGGTTGAATAACCCTTCAATTAAGCATGAAAAGGACGCTATGAGGGTTTGTAACTGAATTTACAGTACAGCTAGTGACACTAATTGAAAATCTGGGAGTAATTCTTTTAGTTTGTTACTGACATACTTGTAAATGATAAACTTAACAGCGAACAAGTAAGTAAGTAACTTTCTTGTTAGTTTGAGATACTTTCCATATATTTAACGATTTATAGATTTTTAATTTATTTTTAAAATAAATGAAATCATCGCGTATTTTAAAATTGACAAACTAAAATAATATAAAATGATAAATCTATGCCTTAAGAACTACAACTTGACATAAAAAAATAAATGTTATTCAACACTACCATCAATTCAACCGTTATTTTCGATAAAGTTATGTAAAAAATATAAGCTCTTTTTAACATACAATGAAAAAGCCTAGATGATATTCTAAAACAAAGATTCTTTTTAAAGAACTTTTCAAAAGAGTTGTTTTAAGTAGTTCTTTTAAGGTACTTTGCATGATAATGTTACAAAACCTTTACTCATCGGGATATTGGAATGCAAATAAAAATACTTATCAAAAGCTGACTTTCTGCAAACCTCACACAGATTTGCCCTCACGTTATTAAAACTGAAGAAGCCTTTGTTTTTAGATCCCTCGCAAAAAACAGGGTCTCTCATGTTATGTAGAAGTTGACGTAATGATTGACGTCACATAATTTTCATTAACGCGACTCAATGAAGAGATTTTCTTTGAAAAAGAACTTGGAATGCTGCTGTTTAAGTGCATCCGTGAAATGAGTAGAATTTGAGACAATTTGAAATCTTTTCAAAATCAATTAGCATAAAAATTATTCTAATTGTGGATTATAGTCCCTTTATTTATATATATAAGGTTAGGATTTTACGGAAGTATAGATCAATCACATGAATATCATTGTTACAATTCCTGTAGATTTTATGAAATTGTTATTTGATACATTTTATGATAACTGGAAATGAATTCGCTATGATTGAAGTTTATTCATACTGCTTAAGAAACGTAAATTATCCAATGGATAATTCTTTTTCATATGTGTAGGGAAACAGAATAGTAATTGTTACGTTACCTCTAAGTTATGCAAGATTTCATTATTCGTGAGTAAATTCGAAAATACTCACATTTAAAAAATAACAACGGTTATGTTTTCAAAGTTATGTTGTAACGTTTCTAAAATTTTACCAATTTTCTTGATTTTTTAATAAATTTGAAATAATTAAAAACTATATCCTAATTACCATTGTAATACATTTTGGTCATATATAAGCGAAAATATATTTTTATTTCTTTTTTATTAAAGAAATTGAGGGAAAGTTTTTCATGCACACTTAATCTTCACAACTGTACGTTCAACATTTTTTGGAGCATTTTAGACACACATTGAGATTAATTTAGACTTTTCTTGCATATTTCAAAGGGATGCGTACGTCGAAAGCAGTGAAATGGTTTCATGGTATAAAAGAGGATTCATATGTTATTATGTACGTTTTGAGCATTTAAAATCTAAAAAATGATTGAAGAAGGGTGGACATCTACAAGGATCAATCATCTAACAAGTAATATAAAAATAAAAGAGTGTGTGTGTGCGTATGATACACGATAAATGGTAACTTCCAGAATTACAGCTACTATTATTTCAAGGATTAGTTAGGTGAGAGAATAAAAAACAAGGGGATATTAGTATTGTAATATAAAATAATGCATTTTTATGCCTGTATTCTCATAAAGTAATATTTTTTGCGAAATATATAATCATATTTGTGAATTAATTATATTCTAAGAAAGAAACAATAGGTTTATGGTAGCTGAAATAGGTTTTATAAATACCTTAAATTCAAAATTATTTTAAATATCAAAAAAATTACTCGATCAGCGTTGTTCGTACTTTCTCGTGCTTTCATTTGGATCATTTGACAAAATTAAATTGAATTTTGATTTTCGAAGTCTACTAAAGGCTATGATTTGTCTTTTGAAAAATGTACATTGAAATCCTCACTTAAAATAATAGGCAATTTGTTCAGAAGAGTTAATCTGGCTTCACAGTTTAGGCAACTAAATTTTTGTGAATGAATTCGATAATTTTCTCTACACTTTGATTTGGTGAAATATATTCTTAATTATGTTTTGTCTTCTTGTATTTAAATTATTTAATGTAACTTTTTCTTAATGTCATCTTTATGCTTAATTTTGTTATTTTAATTTCTAAAATTTTCTTTTTAGACTTAATGTATATTTAAGTAATTATGTGATTAATAAAAATATTTGTTCATTGTTATTTTGATTCGCTTACAAAAATTGATTTTTATTCCTAAATTCACTGCAGTATTGCTAATGATATATAATTATGCTATTTATTTAGTTCAATAAACATTTGTCCTTTTTCTACATTTTAAGTTTAATTTTAGTGTAGGATTTCTCTCTCTCTCTAAGCCTATTTTTAAAAAAATATTACATGTTTCCCTTTCATGCTTTTACTAGGATAAGAAAGAATCCCACCATTCATTTTCGTAGAAAGAGGTGATGGGGGTAGGAGCCCCATTTAGTCAAAGCTAGGAGCTTCGCTTTCACGGAATATTGGTGGGAGGAGGGGGGACAAACTAACGCGTTTTATGTTGTTTTGGAGTGGCGGGGGAAAGGGGGGAAGATAACATTTTGTAACTCTATGCTTCCCTTGATGACAAAAGTGGCAAAAAAAAAAGCCGATTTTTTTTTTTTTTTTTAAAAGTCTTTATATCAAACTTGTACCTTCATTTTTCGATTATCCTTCGCCGTTAAAATTTCTTCATTGTGCTATTTGGAATAATTGTTTTAGCATATATACCCGAATGTAATGAATATTTTTTTTTAATATGAAATTGGAAATGTGTTACAGTTTACAGAAGGTGAATGAAACGAATCCAAGACATTCTACAACTCATGTAATTCCAGACACGCTTCTGTTATGTTTGTATAAAGCAAGATAATTAACAATTAACTTTAACATATTTTAAATCGAATCTTTTCGATATACAAATTAAAAATAAAATATTGTATTGAAATGATTTTCTTAAACGTATCTGGCGGACATTTTTAAAACCTCCTCCATTCAGAAGTCTCTCAAATATTTTGTCCCTTCAGCGTTTTTCTGAATCGAAATCGATTTTTTATCTGAACAAAATCTATATTTGTAATCGTAACACATTCGAATTTTGTATTATGAACGCAATAACCCGCTATACACTTTAAAAATTTGATACTCTTCTACTTTTGAAATATCACCTGATTTACTTTCGGATTTCTAGGGATTGTCTCTTTTTGGTTGTATCAACTTCATTTAAATGTCTTTTTGGGAAACAAAAACCAAAACGTATGGTTGCCAAGTTTATTAGATGACCAGCTGGGCACACAACAATAACGATGCTTTATTATAAAATGTGTACGGCTTTAGATTAAGTTATTAATACATTTTTTATATTTTTAAGATAATTAAGAGTTGACAAGATAAACAAAACACTAATTTCACATTTTTAAACACTAATTTCTCATATAAAACAAAATATCTTAAATTTAATCATAATTAGGCATCAATGCATCAATTTATTATATTGTGCCCTCAGAACTAAAGACAAAGAAATTCAACGGCCATTTTAAGATAAATTTTATAAAAATAAAAAATATTGTACCTTTCTTTATAGTTATTCTTTTATTATAGCTTTCTTATATTGATATATCTTGAGTAATAAATACACTTGGAAAGACGAATTAATTAAATAAGCATACAAAGAAGACTGAGTACTACTTAAAACCCGAGGAAAACGTCCCTCTTTTGGTCACGTGTTCTTTTAAGGGGTGGACGATCGTGTTTGAGCACGATTTCCAACTAAAGACGAAAAAATGCCGAATGAGCGTTACAAACCCGAGCGTGACTTTCATTCAAGTTCACTCTCCTGCAGAACGCGCCAAAAGGAGTTATCACTTCAACAACTCTCAAAATATACGAAGAGAAATTGTTTTTCTCTCACATTTAAATTTGAAACTTTTAATTTAAAATTTAGAATTTAAAATTAATACAAGGCGTATTCACAGTTTCTCAGTGTGAGCTACGGGGTATACTTAAAAGTATCGACTTTGGGTAGGCTCTTCTCGCCCTAATCATTCCTCCAAAATTCGACCAGTTTTTTATCGCTCTCCTCCATCGCTCCTCTCCTTTCACTTTTCACTCTGTTTTTCTTAACCTCTCGAACAGGACTCCTTCACTTCCCTCCAAATCTGTTCCATTACTCATTGGAAATAAAATCCTTTCGTACCCGGTTCCCTCAGATCCTTCCCCCAACACTATTGGTTCATCAAGGCACGGTTCAGTCCAGCCCATTCCCCATTTGGTGCCACATGCTATAAGTCAAACAGATGAGCCATAAATCGTCACGTCAGTCCGATGCAAACTATACAATCCTACCCATCTCTTCGTCACAATAGCGGACCATCCTTTCTGAACACATGTGTAGCAAGGCCACGTGTTTAACGAAAGATATGGATGGCTGACAACAAGTGCTGTCGGTCTATCATCCACTTGAAGAAGGAAAGCAATAAAAGTGTCTTTTCGCCTGAGGAACCGAAAACACTAAGAAGAGGTAGCCGACAGATGGTCATCAAAGTGTAACTTTGATGTGGGAATAGTTAGCAAACAAGAAAATTTGTCACAACCTCATTTTAAAATTAAAACAGGCGTACATTTGCTTCATAGGTTACTAAAAAGTCCAATAAATATGCCAAGCCGGGCCGGACAGTCTATTTCACGGGGAGTTCAATCCTTTTTCGAAAGGCACTCGCTATTTTACTTTTTTTTTTTCAGGGGCTCCTATCAGTTTATCTCCAGGGCTCTACCACATCAAGTTTTCCATCAGGGCTCTCCTCTCTGTCTCACTCCCAGGGCTCTCTATCTGTCTCACTCCGCCCGGCTCTATCTTTCTGTTTCCATCCAGGGCTCTATCTCTCTGGTGTTTCCATCAGGGCTTCATCGCAATGCCCTCAGGGGCTCGATATCTCCTCAAATCAACCCCTTTTAGAAACACCAGGGGCGGGTCCACAACAGGCCCCTCGTCTTTCCTCGTGGCTTATGCAAAAAGGTCTGCCTCGTCTCCAGGCCACATTCGTCTCTTATTTGTGCGACAAACACAAACACATTCCTGGTCTGTCTGGAATCTAAGGGCGCCATAATTCTCATCTAACTTCTGAACACTCTTATTCATCCCACACCTGGGTTTTATAACCCCATTCTCTCGGCACCGGCTTTCCTTACAGGCTTCGCCTATATGTCAACCTATTGTCACCGGCTCTCTTTAGATATTGCAACTTCCAGACTCGATGTCTGCGTTTTGTCCCGAGGTCAAACAATAAACAATGACCCCATGGCACGTGCTCTTGTCACCTAACGACTGTTTGGAGCCATAAAACTTCGCATGAATAGATGCGTTGATTTTTCACCCAATCGAACGTCACAAAGGGAGCCAGAGATTATAGGGGAGAAACACAGAGACAATACAAAACAAAACTTGTAAGTTTCAACTTGTTTGCTTCAGCAGTGTTCCGCAACCTTTTTATCGCCGTGGACCGGTCAACATTTGTTAATTTTACCATGGCCCGCTGAGGGGGAGGATATTGATTGTTTATATTTTAGACTGTTTTGATTTAATAATTTTAATTTAATTGTATTAATAAAATATAGCTACACTAAAAATGAATATAAAGTGATTTAACAAGGAATATTAAGTGATTTTGATAAAAAGTAGCCCAAACCTAAGAAAAACATACCACAGTAAATAAAAGAGAAATAATTTAATGTTTCTTGTGCGGACCGGTAGTATTTGATCCACGGACCGGGGGTTGCGGAACACTGTACTACAGGACTGTACATGATAGTGAATGTTCCAATTGTCGAGAGTTTTATAAGATAACTTTTCGAATTACGGCGTGTTGTAGTCTAGCCAGTCACAGATTTTACTTCGAAACTTTGAGTGTACCAAAACGTATTGTTTTAGTTTTTCTAAGGACTGAGTATATTTTGAATTAGCGAGAGTTGGCTGTATATATATATATTCACATTAAATTCATTCTTCCTTTAATAAAAATGGGAAGAACACCGTGAATTATTATTTACAAACGTCTGCTTAAGAATGTGTTTCAGATACTATGATGCTATAAGAAAAATAAATTTCCCATCACTTGTGGCCGTGGTAGTCCAGTGGTCACGTGAAAATGCCGGCGTTGTCGAGTAGCGGGTACGAGTCCTGATGCCACTGAAGACCCGCCCTTTAGAGGGGCTGATGCAAGTTAAGTCTGTTGTGGTTCGAAGTCTTTACCTTGGCCTTGATGTGAAAGTTAGGAGAGTGAAGCCTCGGATCTGTTTTGTCACCCTCATCACCTGACATTGGTTCAAAATTACGAGGATCGTCGCCAATGGCGTCAACTGAAAATATGATTCAAAAGAAACATTGTATTGATTTTAATATTTATATTTCCTGTCTTTCTCTTCTTTTGGTCTGTTTGGTGCATTTGTGTTGGATATTTTTATTATTTTTTATGAATTTGTAAGAAAGTTGGAATATGTATATTCTTTCTTCCATCTCTTATACTCCTTATTTCATTATTATTATTATATTTGCTTTATATATTAGTATTACGTCCAGGCACATGTATGTATATAGTGCAGTTACCTTTAAATTTGTATTTTGTAATTTGACTGTCTTCTACTGTTTATAAAATGTAAACTTTGATTTTTTTTCCCTACAAAGACTGGAAGTGGAGGTGGTTGTTTCCCGAGGGATCAATTTGTAGCTCTAAACCCTTTTTGGGTGAGCTCGGTTCCTTCGGGCATTCCACCAATGGTTCTCGTGTTGTTTTATGTGCACGGTTAATAATAAAATATTACGAACCCATCACTACAAATTTGGTAATTTTTATTTTTTGAAATTCACATACAATAATATCAAAATGCCTGTTTTCCAATTATTTAAAAAAAATGTGGAATATAATCGTAAAACTAGTACGTAAGAAAAATATGCCCATCTCCCTGTGAAATAATCATAAAAGAAAATTTCTTTCTAAAATTAGAGGAGATTGTTATTTCTCGATCATGTATGAATATCTTTGTAAAATAATATAAAAAAATATTTTTTATCATATTTTACTAGACTAAAGCAAAGTTCTGTAACTCTAAAATGATAGAATTTCATTGTTACAAAAATAAATAGATGAAACGAGCATTGTGAAAAATATTTTATCACTTAAGCTTAAAATGCAGACATCGAAGAACATTAAAATATATTGAATTCTATTTTCGCATTTAATTGTCTCCAAGCATTAAGCGTGATGGCAAAACTATGCATCAAATAATATGAAATGCCAATGATTAGTAAATATAATTGCAATTTACCTTAATCAAAATTCACATTTTGCTCGATACCATACTACGAGTAACTTCTTTATAGTAATGGATATTACATCCACTGGCGTAGCTAGTTCTGAGTGGGCCCCGTATCAAAACTCCTTCGGGGTCCTTTTTTAGAAAAGAAAGCCCTATTAGTGGTACTGTAGTTACACATGTGTATGTTGGGGGCCCCGTATCACTGATACGGCTGTAGCTACGCCCCTGATTACATCTTAATATAATGATAGTTCTAAATTTATACTGTTAATATTAGAAGAAAGATGCATTTTTTAAAAAGTTTTACTTATCTGTAGATTCTGTTTTTGAACAACGAACTTTAGATAAAATGGAATTAAAAAAATTTTATGAGTATATACCCTGTATTGTATTTAGAGTACAATTTGTGTTTAAAAGAAACCAATATTACTAGCAATAACTTGTTAGCGGATACATAAAAATATTTTCTAATATTTGATTCTTCAAATGTGAAAACTTTTAAATAAGTTTAAATAAGCACATTTTAAATAGAAATTAACTAAGAAAGTATTTTTTGCTTAGTGAATTTCTAATAAGATTTTATTACATTAATACCCCGATCTTAAGCGATAGATGGGACTGAGTGATAACTGCGTCAGTCGAATTCGCTTAAGTCGGGGAATGATTTCGAGCGCATATAAATACATATAAACTATTTTTAATTGGGCCGGAGATTAAAGAAAATAAATAATTTAGAAAAAAAAATGTGTAATAAAATTTTAGATAACACAAATACAAAATCGCAAACTGAAGTTACTTTGATGCAGAAGGTTTCATAAAATCTAACAAAGTAGTCTGCCGACTCAAAGATTTTTTTTCCTCCAGCAAAATTTCTTTCTTAGCACGCTAATAATTATTTTATTCTTTGTTTTGTTGAAAAAATATGCACTTCGTTGGAGTTTGTATTTTCTAAAAAAATTGTAACCCTTTTTCAATTAAAATGAGGCCTTCCATCAAATTCCCAATCGTCATTCGATCTTCTTATTGAACTGGATCTAAATACTCATGCTCATGCATTATTTCTACGAGTTCATCAATTGTCAGGTCCTGATTATTGGAATCCAGCAGTATCCACTTCTAAATTTATTTGCCTGGCAAGATCGACAACTTTTCGACCACGTTCCAAATTTCATCAATTTTACCTATTTTTTTCCCGAGCAAACTAAAGACAAATTGGCGAGTTTTGGAAATCTAATTCCGGGTTTGCGAGTCGAGGTATTACTGTACTTAACTTTTATTAAAAAAAAATTTTCACATGCATTCGTTACCACAGTTGAATATGGGTCTTTTTTTTCAAATAAAGTTGTATAGAAACTACATAGCAGTTGTTGATAACAAAACCGAAATTTCCTCAAATCGCAAATAATTAATTGATGAAACCTTTTTCTCACTCCTTGTGAATTTTCACAGTACGTCACAGATCGATATTAAGAGGATGGGAATTTTTGACGAAAAAAATAAATAAACTTTCAATGCTACTCAGCTATCTTGATCTATGATTAACCAGAAATAAAACTTACGTATCTGCAAAGTTATCATCGCTATAGCTTAATTATTAT
>BMAV01017751.1:25702-37757 GCA_019973955.1 Trichonephila inaurata madagascariensis | reverse complement strand
AAACTTACGTATCTGCAAAGTTATCATCGCTATAGCTTAATTATTATAATGGAAGAATTAAAGGAAGTTGAAGAGGATTAACTATATAGCATGGCACAGCAAATGAATATAGCATCGGTTTTATGCATTAGCGTTCAATATTTTTGCCTTAACTTTATTAATAAAATAATTGTGTATCAGTTGCATACAGTCTAATGAAATTTCCAATACACGTTGAATAAGTAAATTATCTGAAATATTACTGATCATTTCTAAATGTATTCGTAAAAAAAATTGTAAAATAGTATGCGAAAACTTTTAGAAAATAATCACCTTCAGTTGAAATAAATGCATTAAGAAAGTTAGTTGTTTTCTACACATGTCAAAAACAATCTAAATTGTCTGTATACTTTTTAAAATTTTACTTAAAAATTAAATATATATTCCTACAGGTGGTGGACAGTTTCTTTGAGTTTCATTTTTTTAAATAATTTCTCCACAATAAATTGGAGAAAATATTAATTTATTCCTCGACAAAACAGGACTTCTCACATTTAAATAAAAAAATTGAACAGTTAGAAACTTATTATTTAAAATAATAATAAAAGTGATTTAGTGATAAATGACACAAGAAAAGCCTTTTTTTTTAAAGGAACAGATTTCAATTATTTTACGATAGTGAAAAGAACAATTGAAGTAAGTGCTTCTGCGGACGACTTCACTTTGCATTAAACAGAATGTATCAAATAATCACACAATGGGTGATATTTTTTCGAAAAAAAAATCACTTATCTTCTTGTAGATTGAAATCTTTCGATATGATAGGAGAAAAAACCGCTAGTCTTCGGAGTACACCCACGTGTAGTGAAACATTTTAGAGGTCGGCGCGCATCTGACGTCACAGTTCCGTGAATGGAGCCAGAATTTCATGGTCCTCAATGAGCGTAGTCCCGCCTCTCGGTCACGTGGAGAGCTGCGCAGACCAACTTAGAATGATACACACTCCAGAGATTTTACTACGCGCTCTATCTCTTTGCAGGATTGCTATATTTGGCAAATATTCTCTTATCCAAGAAAGCAAATAGGTGCAAAATTAAAAAAAATATTTTTTTTTCTGAATCATATTGATTTTTTTCTCTCTTATTTTTTATTGAATTCCCTTCCAAATTTTTAAATCTAAGGATTATATCTGGAAGAATTACAAAGTTTTATTCTAATATTACATGTGAATTTAGGTTAAAGAGAACCTTTGACATAGGTGATAGACACAAAAATGTCAAGTAAATATATGCACCTTTTCAGTGGCGTAACGGAGAATATTTGGACCCCCTTGTGAAGTCATGTTTTGGGTTCACAAGTTGGAATGTACAAAGGACAGGTAATTGGCGGAAATCAGGCTTTGGGCCCCTAGAATCTCCCCCCCCCCCGCATACGGGGGTGTACGTTACGCCACTGCACCTTATCTCACTACTATGCTGGTTTCGCATTAGTGATTCTTTACTAGTAGACTAGTAATAAAAATAATAATACGTACCTTATTTTTAGAGTAATGCGCAAGTTTTCAAATTTTATCACTTAGTATGAATTTTTACCTTAATCACATTTCAAGATTCGAAATTATGGTACCTCAAGAAGATGCTGCCATTCTAGCAACGCTTTTTCTGTTCTTAAAATTTTCGAATAACATCTTTAATCCACACATCTTTTGCAGTTCAAAACTGATAAATTGACTAAAGAAATTATTTTGGCAGCTTGAACTTCCTAAACTTCTCTCTCTTTTTATATTATCTTTAAAATCTTCAATATATGAGCAAAATATTTTATTTTCTGTCTATGTTAAACTTTATTCTGGCAAATAAGTGGATTTCGGAATCGAAAGCGTGTATTGAAAGTTATGCAACAAAGTTACGAATTTTTTAGAATTACTCTCTGTTTTATTACAGTTTTTAAAATGCATAGAATTTATTCATAGAAGTGCAACTTTAATAAAGAATTAAATTTCCTCAAAACTGTGCAAAAAAAAACTTGATGTGCAAAGAAAAAAGAAAAAAGTCAAGGCGAATAAAACAGGCATAAAAAAAAGGAATATTTTCAAATACAATTTCGGTTTAAAACAAGAGCTGTAATTACTCTTCTTAGTTGCATTGGAATACCGATGTTAAATTCTTTAAATGCCAAAAAAAAAAAAAATAAAAAAATTCTCAATTATATTTTTTTAAAAAAAGAGGTAATTTAATTATTTTTTTGCTTGAATAATTTAATGTAAAATATGTAGGACTCTACTCGCTAAAAATATGCATTTTTTGGGAATTTTAAGATTTTTATTACAAACTCAAACTCAGTGGCGCAACAGCCCATAAGGGCCAGGGCCTATTGGGCCCATCCCAGTATACGTGACCATTGGACGCTGAGGTGCATGAGCAGATGTCCCGATCTGATGGAATATTTTTATTATTATTATTAACTTTTTTTATTTAAATATTTAATATTTTTGTGCTTGTAACCCAAATAAATTATTTCCCTTTCATTTTCTTTGTAAATTTTCGTAATATTTGCTTTAAAAGAGAAGAAACATAATCTATATAGAATCCTCTTTGATAACCTGAATATTTCCAAATAATATATTTTTTTAAAATAAAGTCAATTCTGAACAAAGTTTTAAAATTTAGATTTTCAATATCAATAATTTCAATTTGGATTTATGATTGTATGCAAAATAGTAATTGATTTACAGATTTTTTTTGTTTTTTTTTCAAAAAAAGTATAATTGAAATTTTTTTCTATTTGCTTAAGAAATAAGTTTCAAATTGTTTTTAAAAATTTCAGTGTAATGATAAGATAAGATTGTTGAACACAAATTTTCAAGAGTATTATTATTATTATTATTATTTTTTGATAAATAAAAAATTTGTTATTTTGTAAATTTTATTTTATCACCTATTTTGTCAACTACACAGCTCATTTCAAATAACATTTTCTGAATGCCTTAAAACTCACATTTTTTTCTCTTATATATTAAATGCGATTAACAAATTTAACAAGGATTGTGAAACATATATTCCATAGTATTGATATATGTTGTCTGAAGAATGCAATTTATTAAACACAAATGTTTTCCTTTATATTTTCTGAGAGTTAATATTAAAAAATATCGACAATTTTTTGTAGCATCTGAACCATATCTAGTTTTGCATTTAGAATTTAAATGATACATCATTTTCTCTTAAGCCACCCGTTTGCATTCCCTTTGTCAAATCTGTTTAATTCTAAGTCCCACGACAAGCGAATCTCACATCCTTTCGTCGTCAAACTTCAATACCCACTTTTCTAAATCATCCCGACAAGTTTTTTTTTTCAAGCTGTCTCAATTGCAATTATAACAGCACAGAGGGCTTCTTTTATTATTTATTTCTCCTGCCTCTCTCGCTCACTTTCCCCACTCTCTCCTGTTGATCCGCCGGTCTAAGGTGTTTATACTTTGGGAGCGCTCTTGGCGATGGAATGGAAGCGCAGTTGGCAACCCGCGGAGGTATGGAGCGCGAAGAAGAGCAGACGGTACAGAGAGAAAGCGTGTCGGCGAAAGTGAGAGGTCGTCCTTGCGTGCCAAGACCATGTTCAAATCATCGCCTACGGCACTCCATCACCTGGTTCTCGTAGTCCTCTCCATCGTAGTCCTCATCCCAACGTCCCAAGGTAAGATAAGTAATCCAGCCGACTCCCGCGCTCTTGTACATTTCAAAGGATCCATTTGGAACGCAAAAAGGCGGGAAAAATGGAATCTTTTTAACACGTGAAAAAAAGAATATTTTCTATGAGAAAAAATTCAAAGGGGAAATGTTCTATATTGTATCAGTTAAAAAGCTGAATGAGTGGGGAAATTGAAAAGGAAAATCTTTACAGTTTATTCATAACTGATTTGGAGCCCAACTCTTGTATTGCATACTCTTAAAAGAAGACTTGTTAAGTCAGAGAGATCGAGTTAGAGAAATTTCCGAAGTCACAAGTCGATGATCAAAGAATTGTCGAGAAGTCTCAATAAATTATATCTCCTTAGGTTTATAACATCTAATGCAATTTACAATGATTTTTTCCAATTCAATTAAAGAGAAACGTCCACTCATATCTAAACTTTTATATGGGGGTTTTAAAAATCAAATATATCTTAAGAATTAATTTATTAATTTTTATTAATAGTTTTCACATGAAAAAAAAACGTGTGATAATATTTCTAAATCTAAAAAAGGTTATATGTGTATATACAACTTAATTAGCTCTAATTTTGTGTAACATTTTTTCATGTATTTACGATACAGAACAGAGTTATAAAAAGAAAGCAAGCAAGAGTGTAACGTAAAACATTTTTATGAACATTCGTTTGTAAATTTTTATTTAAAATTAGTATCGGGGGTGAATAAATGGATAATTACACAAAATTCACTTTTTAAAAAGAAAATGTAATTTTGAAAAAATAAAATTTATCTTTCCCTGCATTAAGGAATATTTACGATATTTATTTTCATCGACCTCCTTTTTCTAAGATCTTTGTTGAAAGTTCGAATATTACTTTTTTTTTTTACAAAATATGTTGGAAACACGCTCTCTCATCTTACGCAGAAAAAAAATGAAAAATGAAATGCATCAGACGCGAAACTGGTTTCATTAACCTGTCTTTGTGTTTTTATTGGGATGAGAAGTATTCTAAAAATAGCTTTTTATGATCCGTGCTGGGAGTAACGTGCATGGGAAACGGGTGTGAAGGAACGTCGTTTTCCCACGGTGAAATGAGAAAAATGGAGATGGTATTTTATGGAGAAGGATGAACGCGCTCATAGAACTATCACACACAGAGCTCAAAAAAGTTCATTGTGTAGGGATTGTATTACTTCAAGAAACAAGCACATGCGTTTGGATTCTCGAGGGATACTTTGATGTGACGCAGTCAGAAAGGAGGATGACGAATGAGATCTCAAGGATATTCGAGGGGAAAACGCATTTCCCGCTCGTAGTAAAACTAGCGAAGGAGACAAGATAACATAAAAAAAAAATTGCCAGAATGTTTTATTCATTTGGCAATTCAGAAAACAGATTCATACCCCCAGCGACCAACGATGCGTTCGTCAAAATAAATTGTAAATTTTTTTTCAAATTGCTTTTGGTTATGAAAACAATGTTTTGAGAACACGTTTATTATTTTTTCATTTATATCTTAAATTTTGATTCAAATAATAAACATTGAAATTCTGAAGAGGGCCTTATTACTATGGACAAGAATTTTCAAATATGACTTATTTTGCTGTACTATATAGATTTTTCTTTAAATTGTTTTTCGGAGATTTTTGTGATTGATGTACACATATATATATATATGTCATACGTGAATAACGAATTACATGTAGTGTATTAAATATTTTATTATATTCGTTATTTAAAGTTTTATACCATTGTATTTAGTTTCAATTGTTCTATTTTTTTTTCTATTTTATTTGCAATCCGTACAAAATCAAGTGTATTTATTTAAATTTTGTTTCAATGTATTTTTTTTATTCAATTTCTTGAAAGTTTTAATTCATTAAATTTAATTCAGTTGTTTAAATTTAGTTCCTTTAACATTTACAACACAAATAATTGAAACATTTTTGTAAATTTCTTATATTTATGATAATTTTTATCTCTGATATATATCAGTGTTTTCCGAAGTGGGTACGCGAAAGAAGTGTGATATTGATATTGATATATGTGCATGTATGCATGTATATTTATTTATAAAATATTAAATGAGAATACTTCTTGTAAATTTGTTATACAGTACGCGATTAAAAAAAGTTTAGAATAAGTTTGGGGGTGGGGGAGGGAGAAATTATATCACACCGTATTTTTTAACATTAGACACAAAAATCTAATAAGGACTTCATACACCCTATATAGTTTGTGAAATTCCTCCGAGAAAATAAATTTTACCGAATTTTTTACCAAGAAATATTTCGCGATGAAAATTAGCGGTGAAAGATTCGTAATAGCTTTATAATTTAATAAAAAAAATTGTTAGAGTTAAGTTTTTAAAAAATATATTTTTATCGATTTTTCACATAAAGAGGGGATTAAGAGAAACATGAAGTATGTAATTTGTAGAACGAAGTGGAGATTCTTTTTTTCAATTTAGATAGTATTCAGGTTTAAAAACGTCATGCATATGTTCTAATTAAATATACCGTGAAATTTCTTGCTTTTAAGTATTTAATTACATAATAATATAAAGTATCCTTTTGCATATTGCAGTTTTTGTACATTAAGAAATTATTTCCTCGTGTTTCTTAAAGATTGTTTTCAGATCTGTTGGTTGCAATAGATAGATATATATGTATGTATGTATAACAATTTCTTACTTTTACAACTATATATGTTGAATATGATAATGAAGAAGGAGTGTATAAGTATTTCTTCCTTTTAAGTCCATTATCTATCCATTATTATTTGTAAAGTCACTATTTTTATTCAATGACAAATTTGATTTTTATGTGATGGGTATTGTGAGTAATTATTGAACGCCATTTCTTTCATTCTCTATTCATTTAAGCATAAACGAGTTCCAAAATCTTTTAATATTTCAATTGCAGTCGATGACTATTCAAGTATAAATTACTTATTGTAGCATTTTCATACTTGTTAAATATTTATTTTCCTTCTTTCAATGTCATCTGAAATATTTAAAATTTCTATGCGGACCTTTAGTGTGGCATTGGGGGTGTGCACTCTTAAATACGTACAAAATTGAGAACCCCCCCCCTTATGAGAAGTTATTTCATGAGTTTCATCAAGTATATTTTAATGGATGAAAGCATATGAAAACACTTTTTAATCTTTCTCCTGTCTCACTATAATTAGAGAAACATTTTTAGAGTTCTTATTACTATTTTTAAAATTGATTTCTGCAAAAGTTGCTTTTTGGAAAAACTATTGAGATGATCCAAAATTAAATATTCAATAATTTTAGCTACAATAAAAATTATTTGCAAAAATTTGTTCCTGGCTCTTTTACATGATTGATAAAGGAAATTTCTTTATATTAGGTGTTTCTATTTTCAGTAAAAATTAACATTATTTTAAAAAATTCACCATGATTAGTTGTTTAGCTATTATCTGCATCCAGATTCATATTTTAGTTTAGAATTAACCACTTTTTTTAAGCTTAGAATTTACCACTTGAATCGTTAAAGCTCATTGATTCTCTTGCAGGTTAATCAATTTTTGTTCATCTCCCTACACAATAAGATAATCATGTTTCTTTCGACACGAAATCATGGCTGCTCGCATTTGTCTCGTGTTTAGATGTGATTTAGACTTCTTTTTAACGATATCATTAGAATAAAAATATTTAATGATAAGAAATGTTGATGATAAGAATCGCATTAGTGTACAAGTACGCGATTGCATAATTTTTAATATTAATAAGCTCTCCAATTCTACACCTCAAAAATCGCTTTTGAGCTGTTTTATTTTTCATTTACTCAAATTACCGGTTGCGATCTTTCCTTAATGGTTATGTATCTTGCTTTTTATGCTTGAAGTTCTTTATCTATCAAAGTCACCATGTGCTTAAACGAAATGATTTATTGATCGTTATTTTTGTTTTATTTTTTTTTAAAGAGAAAACGAGATTTTTTTTTTGAATACTGACGAGTGAAAGTTAAATTGCTTGTTAAATCCAAGTGAAAAACTTCTGCACATTAGTATACGATTGATACTTTGAACAAAATGGAAACAATGTAAAATATAAACTTTTAGTAAAGTAAATAAAAATAATTATTTAACTTTATTTCTTACCATGAAATATTTCTTGTGTTTTCGATTCGATTTTTTTAAACAATCGGTAAATTGTGTATTTTGAAATATTATCGAAACAAAAAAAAAAGATTTTTATATTCACAGGTAAATGTGTCAGACGTAAACCAAAATTCCTTTTTTTTTAAGTTACTGTGTTAGCTTTAAGTTAAAGGGGGGGGGGGAAACAGATTCCACTTTTAAACCTCTTAAATGATTGTTAGGAATATATATTTCTCATTTTTTTTTGTTTTTATTTCAAATGAATTTAGTCCGACTTCATTGAATTGATGTCAAAATTTTGCAAGGAAAAAGAAGGTATAAAAAAGTACTTTTGTCAAAAATTGTTTGTATGATGAAAATTCGAAAGCAATCAAATGAATGATTGAGACAAGAAAATGAATGATTTTATAAATGGTGAGAAGAGAGAGTGAAGAAAGAATCGCCCCTACAGGTTGCTTCTTTTCAAGTCTCGAATTGAAGCGTGTGACCGATTCGCGTCGGGAGCCAATGTCGCTTGGCAACGGCGATTCAATTTTCTTCTTTTCCTAGCCTCGGCTTTTTTTATTCCATGGTTAAACGAGGGGTCCGACTCGAGTCTTCCTCGACGATGGCCTCGGGTCTTAGCGTTGGTGCCGGCCTTTGGGAGTTCAACGATCTGTAGGAGCCAAAAGTTCTATCAGATCCCGGTTTCTCCATCGACATCTGCTCTGACGGATTTAAAATAACCGATATGTGAAACAAGAAATAATAATAGCCGTAACATGCGATAATAATAATAAAAAAGAATGACAAAAAATGAACACCAAGTGACCTTGACAGACAATACTACTTAAAAGTAAAAGCTCAGAGCGATACAAGTTGCCCAACGTCCTTCCAAGCTCTCTTGCATTTTATTGTTGTTATTTATTTTTCTTTCCTTCTTGTAAACGGCGCTTGAGAATGCTATTTAAGCAAGGCAGTCATGCTTTTTCTTTACTCAATTAAAATAGCGCATAATCCTGTACTTGTAATACATTATTTGAATCTTGACTTCACGTCACGTACACGGCAAAATGAAGAGAAAAAAAAAAGAGGGCATGAACTTCAAATGCATTCTTTTCTATTTTCCTTTACGATATATTTTAATCAAATCCTGTAAATTTGATGAGTACGTAGCATCAGCTAACTGATCCGAAATTTCTCAAATTTTAAATAGGTAATGGGTTTTAAAAAGACTTGGTTAAATAATAAGTGAATTGTGGCATTTCAGATTTTACGAATTTATTCATGTGTCAAATTGAAAATAGATTCTCCCATTAAGTTTTTGAGTACAGATTAATAATTTTGTAAATGGAAACATCTGAAAAGGCATTTAATGCAATATTTTCTTAAGAGATTTAAGTTCTTCTGATATAAGATTTCCTTTTCTAAATTATTATATATCTCGCTTTTTTACTAATTTTTTTCCTTTGCAATTTTTGGTTTTTCTTAATGCATATTCTTCAAAGTTAATATATTAACAACTAATTTTTTTTACAGAAAAAATTGCATTCGTTTGAATGTATTAATAACTAAATTATATGGCAAAATTAATGTTATATTTTTTGAAGTGAAGCATAACAAATATTTAATAAAAAAAATCGCATATATTTTATAATAATATGTTTAAAATCGCCAATATTTAAGATATTAACGCAATTTTTGGCACGTCTTCAATTGCATTAATTATTTTATGCTACAAATAAATGAGTCATTAAAATTAATATCAATGTGAAATGTTAAAAAAGTTCATTCAAATTAGTTAATGATACATTTCAAATAAAATATGGAAAAAATCTCGTTATTTGATGCTTCTTTTTTCGGATCCCAGAAGTGCGTCAGATTCAAAATTTACTTAGCATTATATTTGTGTAAAATTACAATATTCATTTGTTTCCTGTAAAACTTAGAATATTTAATATAGTTGAATGAAGTTGTCAAATATGACAATGGTGTCATCAACGTTAATTTGCTTTTTGTTAATATTTTTCGAGAAAGTACTTTCACACAGTTTGTTTGAATTGTCTTAGAATCTAGGACGAGGTTTCAAGAAAACTTATGAATTATTGATATAAAGTTCCATGATGTATTCCTGAACATAAAAAAAATTCAATTCTGTTAACAATATTAAACCAAGGAAGAATGATCTGTTACTGTTCTAATCGAGCTACAAGGAAGGGGGGAAGGAAGTGAATTGGAGAGTTTCATTGAAAAATATGTATCTGATAGCAATATATAATTGTTCCACAGAAATGCAGTTCTTTCTAACCAGTTCTGTTCAAATAATATCCTGAACTTAAGCATTTTTCTTTATATATATATACATGTATCTGAAAGTTAAGATACAATCATTCATTTCTGTCTAATTTGAAAACGAACCTGAAGACTTTAAATCAGGAAATATTGTGCGTTGTTTATTGAAGATTACATAATTTTTATATAAACATGGTTTTTACGAATAAAAAAAACATTATTTTTTTTTCAAATATTCTTTGTTTTTAAAGAATTAAAGATTAAACAAAAAAGGATTTTTTATAAGGAAGCAGTCTCAATTCCTACTTGTAATACATTTAGGACATTTAGTTTCCATTGTCAAGTAAGTTATCGGACATATGAATGAGAAGAATCCTTACTTAGAAGAATCCTTATGAATCCTTACATCTAGTATCATTTCGATCATGCTTGAAGACTTAAAGCAGTCTGACAAGGTGCATTACTCGATTAAAGTCCGGAATTCGAGCTGGTCATACTATTTTTTCTCTAAACTTAATTCTCGAAATATTCATAAATAAGCCTTAGTGAGGTCGAGTACTATCATCCCTTAGGAGGAATTAATTGACAGAGGCGCAGTACATGTTGGGACATATGGGGGCATAGGCAATTTCGTTGCGATGTTTCTCAGCAATCTAAATTGCTCCACAGAGCACTTGCAGGTCAGTATGATATCCATCAAAATTCCGTTCCAAACTGTAATTCCAACTCTATAACTCAGCAACGTTGGATCTGCATCATTTAGGGCCTTCTTTTCAACATACGGCCTGAATCACTCTATAACTTGAACTGAGACACGTCTGTGAAATGAACGGAAAGACATTGCTGTCTGGTCCAAGTAACGTGCTACTTGCTCTTTGTAAATAGGCACTTCTGTGTTGCTTATTAAGTGGAACATGCACAAGAAGTCATGTTGCATAAAAATTTATTGCAATGATGCCTTCTTATCGCAGCAGTACCGCTGCGTCACTAGACCGAAAAAGCTAGAAAGCGATGTTGCACAACAAGGATTGGAATTTGGGGCCATTCTGGAAGATGACTTCTTGATAAAACATTTTGAAATTAATATTGATTCTGTAATGATTGGAACACACTGTCAGATACATTAATATGTGTAAGAGTATTTTTTTTGATGATCCTAATTCCCTGTATCCACTGCCCACCATCTTAATGAATCAGATAAGAGATATATCCCACACTTGGCCATCAATAACTTAATACCAACACAGTAACGATCAAATAATAACTTAAAAAATATCCTTTCAAATTACAAAAGTATAATATTTGCGGATTTTTTCGAAGAGCTGTATAAATGTCGAATTCGTTTAAGTAGTGGTGGTTATAATTTTTCCTTTAGGTTTTTTGTTGAAGATATTTATTATTCTTATAAACCATATTTGTTTTTTACATTTAATTTCGTTCTTTACTGGTGAGAGTTAAAATTTTTAAATCTTTAACGCAATCTTTAGCAATCTTTATCGCGTTTTTGAAGCTATTGTATATATATGTATATGTATATATATGTGTGTGTGTGTAATACACTGGCCTCTCCAAAAGTTGAGGTACAACCAGTTTTTTGTGGTTCTTTGCTAGTTTTTTTGCAAAAAAGTTTCTAATAAGGAATGTGTCCATCCCTAACTTAAATGCTTTGGTGCAATCGACTTTGCATGCTTTAAATTAAGTTGGCGGACACTGAAGTGGGAATAGAAAAAACCAAGCCTTACTTATACTTCAAGCCTTGTTCCAGCTCAGACCTTGGAGGAGGACATAAAGCAGCAACCTGTCTGCCACAATAGTCCTGAAAATGTTCTACCGGATTCAGGTCTAGATATCGAGCTGACCATTCCATTAGCTCAAAACCATGGTCTTAAAAACAGTACTCAAAAACCTCTGCTCGGTGAGGTCGTGCATTATCATCCATCAGAAGGAAATCGTTACCAATAGCACCAGCATATGGGCCGAGTGA